>JAQGFW010004184.1:0-12047 GCA_030463445.1 Euplotes aediculatus
TGATTGAAAAACATGTTCATATTTGGCACTTCTATATAATTTTTATTTCTTTGAATTTGATCAATAATTTTTTGGAAAAGTTAAGTTTATATTATTTCAACAATTACTAAAAGTAATTTAGATATAATGTTTTTGTTGTATGTACATTTTTAAAAAATAAAAAGATGAGTTTAATAAATTATTATAATCTTAATTATCTAATATACTTCATAAACACAAGTATTTTTATAGATTTCAAATATATTTTAATAAAATTATTTATTATTTGTGATACTGACTATTATATTAATCAATAAAATGACTTTATAGTTGAAATAACTTCACTTTTTAATCAATTGAACAATTTAAATTACTTAAATGTCAATTATATGCAAAATAAAAATTCAAAATCTATTATTTAAATTTTCTAAAAGAATTGATTTCATTTATTATTACCTTGTTTGATTCCATTAACTGAATACTCAGTAATATCTATGCATATTCTTTTTGGAATCTAAATAATTAGTAACTTAAATCATTACTGAGAAATAAATACTTTCAAGATTTATTGAAACCGCATGCAAAAGCCTCATTTGCTCAATAGTCTTGATCTGAATTCAATCTGATAAATCTAAATATTTAAAATCTTTTTTATCAATTTCTTTGTTAGTTAAGTCGTTCGTCTGTTCATTCACATTTTCGTACATTTGTTCGTTTGCTTTATTTCCAATTTTGCTGATTGTAAGTAGCAGCGTATTCTCTTCATCTGATTGCTGATCCATTCAAATTCGAACACCATGAGCACGTAATTGGAGTCATTTTCTGATGAATTGATCCGATGAAGAATTTAAACTCTCGAGCTGAGTTAAAATATAAATTTTTTGATGTTAGATCTTGTTCGAATCTGAAGTCAAATAGAGACTTTAATATCTGTTCTCAGCTTTCATAGAAACTCTCTTCATATTTTTGATCATTTTCTTGAAGATTCTAATTAGTTATAAAGCAAAATTAATAACAGAATAAAATTATGATAGCTAGAAGCTTCTAAAAATGTTTAATTTTGAGTTATATACAAATTTATTTAAAAAAATAGTTGCTTTATATTCAAAACATTCAAATGATATAGAACAGGATTTTAGCTTTGATTTGAAATTAGGGAATACTTCCTATTTTTCTCATAATAATATCCCAAGCAGTTTTGTTAACCTTTGAAAATATTCATAGTTAGTAAATTTATAAATATAAAACGGATTTGCTTTAAACTTAAAAAAGTCTTTAGAAATATGCTAACTTATACGAAATGTTCGATTTTGTGTATGCATTATTCAGTTTCAAAATTTTGTTTAATTAAAAATTATCTAATATTTTTATTCTTTAACTGCAAGTAGTTAAGCTACTTTTAAAAAATAAAGTAAAAGCTTCTATGATCATATTATTTATTTTATCCACAATATATGACTGAAGATAGAAAGCTAAACAATTTAATTACAATTTTTATTTGCTCGCTTACCTTATACTTGAACATCATGCAAGGAAATGAACAAAGTTTTTCTTCATTTGGCTTCGGCAAGTCTCAATTTTCATCTTGTTCTATCTTCATTGCAAATTTCTTCTTTTTATTTGAATTTGTTTGATTTATGATTCTATTAAGAAATTAAATTTATTGCACAGTAATTATATTAAAATGAAACTTTATTTTTGAAGATTTTAGTAGATTATAAAAGCAAATAAAAAGTTTGAAGGGGTGTTGCTGCCAACTTGCTACGAAGACTCAAAACAGATTTAAAATTATTGCCCTCTGCTTTCTATTTACTGCAGGCCTAGCACTCATTTACTGGCACGTCAGTGATTCCCACTAACGACCCATTATTATGAAATTGCAAAATACGAAGAGATGCAAACTCGTTGAAACTGCAATATGAATAATGGAGAGATAATGAAGAGTTCCACCAAAATATTGAGGATGTAATGGAACAAACATCAGTTTAACTTGTCCAAATTGAGCACTGCATTTAAAGACTGATCTGAAATACTACCAAAATATAGAATAGAGAATTTAAATAATATTGAAGTGCAAAAATACCGCTCAGTCTGTTTTAATATCTTATATTAGAGTTATCCTCGTAACTAGTTGCACATCAATACATTCTTCAGAATTTGAAACCATTTTTGATGAATAAACTATTAATTATTTGGTAGACATTGGTTGATGCATCTACACCAAAGTAGAAATAGTTTATATTTACTTAAATCTAGTTCGTATTTTATAAATATGATGTGTTAGGTTTGTATTTTAGATAGGCTAATAATTTGAAAAGCAAAAACTTCAAACACAAAAGCTAAACAAGAAATTTTTTAAAGTAAATAAAAGCATGTAATGGACTGCAGAAGATTAAGATCCTAATCTATCAGCTACAAAAGTTCTTCAAAATCTCTGAAAAGTAAAGCAATCAGAATCAGAGATGCTTGAATGCCCTAAAGATCCAGCAGAGAAAGTACATCGGACAAGGATGTTGATCAGCCTCCAGTTGGAGGCAGACTGGACTTTACAACTATCGATGAAATTTTTTTTTAAAAGTTTGAACAATATAAAACATGAATTTATCTAGTTTTTCTTCATCTTAGAGTTCTTCTGAATATTATTTGTCCAAAAGAAATTCAAATCGGATAAAGAAAGCTCAACTTCGAAGGAAGATTCGGTGTGATTGAAGCAAAAAGAAATAAGACATAAATTGATAGGATTTTATAAGCAGAGTTATCAAAGTTTGATATTATAACAAATAGCATTGACTGAGCAAACAAAAGCACTGTTATCGTAATTTCAAAATAAACTAAACAAAAATTAATCTCTCTTCGAAAGACTAAAAGGAGAATTGAAAAGCTTGAAGATGAGCATAAGGAAATTATAAACGAAATTATTAAGTAGGATAGTTTTTAACAGCAAAAGAAATAGCAGACAAAATGAGTTGGCAACTTTTAGACAGAGAAAGCATTTTTCAAACTAAAGTTTGAAATTTTATCAGAAGTCAAGCCTAAATAAGTAAATTTCCTATTAATAAGCATATTTAAATGAGACTCGAAAGTTAGTTCGTTAAAAGTTTTGAAAACAAAATATTGACAAGGATTAATCAAATATTATTTTTATTAATGAAGCAACATTCAGAGTAAAAAAGAGAAGAAACTGAATAATCCCAGGCTTCCAAGTTACATTTTAATAAGAAAACTGTCAAAAATAAATGCACAGAGAGCCTTATTAATGAGAGGAATAGTGAACCTATCTTTATTTAAAATCTTATCAATTAAAATTAACGTCAAAATTCTGAGAGAATTTTGTATTTCAATATAACGATAATCCAAAAACATAACAGCAAATTAGCACTTGAATTTTATTAGAAAAACAAAATTTTGGAATTGACCATTATCTCCTTATTTAATCCAAATTGAGAATGTATGGGAATTGTGAAGCAAAAATCCAAAAAGTGTGATTTACCTAAGATCTCAGAAGTTATTTTTAAAGTAAAGGAGATTGGAGCGAATTAAATCAAAATGTAATATGAATGAAATTCAAAATATTACTATTAAACTAAATAAATGTTGTTAAACAAAAGGAAATTGATTATTTAAATCATTAATAATAAAATTTTATTTAAACATCTTTATTATTTTTAATTAATAATTGATTCTCATTTTTTATAATAAAATATCATGTAATATTAATAATTAGAATAGGTTTAGATAAGATATTGTAAGTATTTTTTAATTAACCTTCGATTTGATACTCATACTAAATTTTGTTTTATATTGAGTCAGTTTAATAAATTAACATACTAATGATATTTGGAGAATAAATGCATCTGTATCGATTTAATAGTTTTATTGAAGAATCCAAGCTTTAAGCAAAATAAGTTATTAGTTCTTTGTTACTCTAATAGCTTCCTATTAACACGCTTCAAGTTTCTTAAAAATTTTGATATGCATACAAAAGAACCTAGACAATATCTATTGTTCTTATATTAATAGAGTGTATCAAAAGCGATTTTTTTCTCGAAGAAGCCAAAATTTATAATTGTATTTTTAATGCATTTTCTAAATTTTAATAATAGAGAGCATATAGTTTATAGTATAGTGTTAAATGTCAAAGTTAAAGTTTTAGTTTGAAATTTTAATTTAGGTTTTAAATTCTTCTCTAAAGAAGTCAGCAATAAGTTCGACTTTTGAATATAATTTCCATAAGTCGAATATCATCTGACTTTAAACTTTACGAAGTAAAAACTATCAATTTTTTTTAAAAATTTTTGAATTGAAATATTAAATCAAAATTTTATTCAATGCAATTTTTTATAGTTACATTATGATTGTTTTAATTGATAAGGTAATGCTCATTATCTATTTAAAAAAATTTTCGTAAACTATAATCTGATAATTTGTTGATCTCGTATCGTAAATAAAGAATTGAGACGAAATACTTTTTATTTAATCTCAAATTAAAATATTTCAAAGGATGATCAGTTTAGGAGTTGAGATATTCAAATTCCTTGAGATATTTGAAAATTTAAGATATATATTCGATAACCAGAATCAATCAGTATTCTAAACTTATTATAAGGAATTTATGAGAATTCTACGAATATCAAATATATCGTATTCGACGCTGTCAATTCTCCAAAACTCCAACATTTTGGCATATTCTAAAGAGATTCGACAAAGGTTGTTTAATTATTAAAAAAATGTTTGACTTTTAGTAGAAATTGATAATAAATTAAATTTTGATTTTTGCTGATTTTAAAGTTTGTTATGACTAATATTAAAATCCTAATGCATATGTATTAATTTGGGCGATGAGAATAATATCAGAATTGTCTAGTCTTTTAACAATATAGTCTAAGGACTCAGGATTTTATATCTTTGATTTAAAATTTGGCCACTTGCTTTCCTTTAGAAGCCAAAATTTTGATCGAATAGAGTAGCAATCACTTGAAGGAAATTATGATGAAGAGAAAGAGCCAATTGATATTGAGTTTATTAAGCACAATGCAGATCCTGAAAACGATAAAAATGCAATTGATTTTAGATGGTTGGTTGTACGAAGAGGAAACGAGAATAACACTGTTAATCTAACTTGATTGAGAGCAATTAAATTTAAGCTGATAAAAAGTTTTTCCAAAAAATGTAAATTGAGGATTGTTATATCACTACGGTATCGCACACAAATAAAAAATTATTTCTAAATAATTTATTATACATATTATGTTTTCGATTATTTTGTTAAATGAGATTATCAAAAACATAAATTTTTCATAATTTATTGGGAAATAGATAAAGTGGCTGACAAGTCATCGCTCAAAACGGTAGTTATTTTCAAATGTGTTCCAAGATTATGCTTGGGTTCATTTTAAGAACAAGAATTGAATTTAATGTTTGATGTAAAAACTATTCTAACTAAATTAAAATATATTTAAAATCATAGTTCGTTTTTAGTTACTAATTTTTGGAAAACCAAGACAAGTAAGAATAAAACAAAGAATCAAGAATTTATTAATTAAATAATCAATTGCAAATATATTTAAAGATTTAATTTATCTTTCAAAGAAATATCACCTTAGTTTAAATACTAATTTATTTAATAGTTATGAAAATATTATTTATTATTTCATATTATCATACTTTATGTAAATACTTAATTTTCACATAAAAAATATTTATAATTGAATGCTACATGTCCTTCAATATGTTTATCAATATATTGTAAACCAATTTGTCAATTCCCTTTCATATATTACACAAAATTCTTGAGGAATAGACAAAAAAAATCAATCTTCAAAAACTTTAAATTAAAATTCTTATTACATATTTTAATAATAACATGGATTAAGCTCAAAATAATGCTTTTTATATAATTATATTGAAATTCTAATTAGTAGATTAAAGTTTTCAAATCAAATAATAGAATTAATTTTTCTACAAATTTGAAAAGATACTCCACCAAAATCTTTCGAGTTTCATATGGATAATCAAAAAAAATTAAAATAATAAATTATAGAAGAATGAATTCAAAATAAATTAAAAAATATTATTTTTAATATAAATAATATTTATTTTGAAATGATGCAGATATATTTTATAAATAACGAAATGCAGTTTCAACTATTAAAATTTTTGAAATTTATAAATCGACTGCTATTCAATGCTTACTTCGATATTTCCTTCACTGTCTCATCATCACTCAAACAGTAAAAAATATAAAAACTAAAGTTTTTGATTCAATCAATGTCTTTGATTTTTAAAACTTCTTGGAAGAAAGATAGATTAATCAGGTTCACAGTGTACTTTGGTATTCCAATTTCACCTTCAATCATAGGAAGAATTCCGATGTAGTCTTTGAGAATTTTGTTGCACTTTTCGATTTCTCCTTGAAGCTCATCCTCTAAAATTTGGTTCAGTCAAGTTAGAAAAAATTATTAATTAAAATTAATCAGCAATTGATAAAAAATAACTATATATTTAATATTCATGTGGATTATAAGAAATAAATGTTTAAGCAAAATGATTATAAAGAATACTATTAGTTAATACATTCTTGCTATCTGCTTTAGCGATTGCTTTCAAAGTGAGGATCATTTAAATATCAAGATTTAATTTAACCATAAAGCTACTTTCATCACTAATTTTTTTAATTTAAATTATTCCAAAAGTATGGTCAAGAAAATAAACACTTTTGTATTTGAAGAAGTACTGAATATTAATTCGCCTAAATTAAAGCCTGAATATGAATATAAATATTTTGATATAACAATATATTCGTTCGTGGATTTATTTATCAAAAAAGTTCTTTAAAGCCAATGGAGGTAATAAAAAACAGCAAATTAAAAACTGGACAGTTTCAATACCGATGGGTTGGAGCTAGCCAGTCATTCTATTAGGAGCATGATGATGCAGAACTATAAAATGTAATGCATATATGGACAAATCAAACACTGATAGGAAGAGTGACTTAAACAACCAAAGCAAAATACAACTTTCAGTCTATTTTTGAGTTATTTCAGCTCGTTTATTATATTAAAATTTATATAATTATGTTTAGATCTCCTAAAGGACTTAGTTCCAAATGCAAGGGCAAGCTGAAGTCGATGATTTGAAAAGGAAAATA
This sequence comes from Euplotes aediculatus, assembly GCA_030463445.1. Classification (NCBI taxonomy): domain Eukaryota; phylum Ciliophora; class Spirotrichea; order Euplotida; family Euplotidae; genus Euplotes; species Euplotes aediculatus. The sequence continues at coordinate 7,127 of JAQGFW010004184.1, forward strand.
AAGACATCTTTGAGAGAAGATGGGAATTAGAAGCAATCGGTGTGAACAAGAAGTACTACTCGAAACTTTTGGATCTACTTACTCTTTATTCTTTTTGGTATAAGATTATATTACATTTTAGAAGTTTGTTGAAACGGACGATATAATATTGAAATAGCTTTTATAGCAATGATCACTGAGTCAATTCAGGGTATGAACGAGAAAAGGAAAAGTTTTGAATTAAAGGAACGGAGAAGCCATAAATGTGAAATGATTAGCATAATATACTTATAACAAAATCTAAATATAACAGCCTAAAACTATGAAGAGCATAACCTCAGAACTAAAAAAATGAATTTAAGGAAAATTACAAGGAAATGAAGTGATATATTCAATAAATATATTATAAAAATTATTGCATAGAAATAAATTTAGACATCAGTATTTAATCCTTGGAAGCTAAAATAAAGGAATAATGTATCTTTATTTAGTTTATATCATAAAATAAGTGATATTATAATTTTCAATTTGAGCTTAAATCAAAGCAATTAATAATTTACAAAAAATTTAAATAATATCAAATATATTTTTATTAGATAGTTATAAAAAGAACAAATGCGAATGATATACCTTCATCTTTTGTGTATTTGTAGAATTTATTTGGCTTATTTTCATCAATATAATATATTTTATTTATAGCTACTAATCTGTATGAACATTTGATAATAGTTTGATCATTAAGGACACGTTGCGGATTCATAAGTATGACTGAGTTGTATATTTTATCTTTAAATTCATTGATTTCAATAGATCCAAATTCTGCAATAACTCTGATCTTTTCAGAATGCTTAATAATATTTTCAAATTCTTTACTTTCGAGCAACGAAGCTGGTAATATATGCAGTCTATACATGCTATTATCGAGCTGTAAGAGCTGCAAATTAGTTTTGTAAAACTCTTCAAGTTTTAGCTTAAGTCTTTCATCATACCACACCATTGAGATTTCTACTTTTTCATAAACTCACTGATATGCAATTGGCAACTCATTGAATGTAATTCCTAAATACTTAAAGTCGGTCACCAATAGCGAAATCAAGTCAATCCCATGGATCAGGACTAAATCTTTGATTTGATAGAAATACATTGAAGGAAGCATCTTGTTGTAAATATGAGCAAAGTCAATTATTGTCTGATTGTCTTCATTGAATTCTACTTTTGTTTCATCTTTGATAAGACTTCTTTTATTTAAGATTCGAGGCATTTATATTTGTATCTTCACTTTCTTTTACTTCATTGTCAACTTTGATATTACATCTCAAATATAAGATCCGAAGCATTCACTTTTGAAACTTTGCAACAACTCTCGAATATGCGTCAATTGTCTGCTTTCTTCATTCATAATTTAGATCTCAAAAATGTAGTTCCATCATTCTAATTTCTAGATAATTTGTAATTATAATATTAAACAGCAAAATTACACAACTGTTTCAAGATTTAAATTAAAGCAAGTTTAAAATTAAATTTTAAATTAATGATTTTTGTTAATTTAAGCAAAACAATATTTAATTTAAATTTAATATCGTTATATCAAATTTAATTATTCTGAAAATAAAATAAGTATCGATTACCATCGTTATTTAGCTCCTCGAGTCAATTACCGACAAGTCCCTTTTCAATGTCTAGCTTGTACGAAGTTTTGCCAATTTTATTAGCTCTGAATGCAGCCTTTCTTTGTTCGAATTCAATTCTCAAATCGGGAGGAGGTATAGAATCTTCTTTAAACTTCTTATTGGTTTGGTAATTAAATGGAGGTTTCTTTGTTTTAACTTGTTCTGGGTTTTCTTTTTGTATATTTGACTGATCTGAGTCTTTTAAGAGTTTTGTTTTCAATATCATCTGCTTATATGCATCTCTTTTGGCTTCTTTCGAATATCTGCTATTTAAATCAGCTTGAGCTCAGTCTGTTTCACTCATATCACTGCTATTGAACAAATGCATCGTTTCAATTGAATTGGCTGAATTTGAAGCTGAATATCTTCATTTTATCTCATTCGAGGAAGAAGTGTTTTCATCTGTAAAGCACAGTTTAAAAGGATATATTAAATTTATATTTTAATTATCTTAAAAAATTGACTATTTGCAACCTTGAGTATGAATTCGAAATGCTAAATAAACTCCAACTAAATATTCACTAAATAAATTTATAGCTAATTTCAGTTTTTATAGTAGTTTAAAAATTTTCCAATAAAATGTAACTTTTGTAAATGAATGTTCTTATTTAATTAACGAACAATTTTTTTGTTCTATCAATAATAATTCAGATTAATTTAATAACCTCAAAACAAATATTGATCGTATTCAAATTTTAAGCAAATATGAAAAGTAATTAGTAATGCTGAGCTTCCTGGTTCTATATTTATGAATTCTTATAAGAAATCAAATTGATTTGAAACCTCAAAAAACTAGTAAGTTTGAATTGATAATTCAGAAATACATTTATCGTTTGATTAAAATATTACTCATATTTAAATTATAGCTAAAACTAATATTTAAACTTATTTTAAAATCCAAAATTGTGAATACAAGTAGTTATAATAGTCCGTACCAAGTCATCCCAGTATGCTGTCTCTATTTACTGAGTGATCCTCATGTTCTACCTAACCTATAATCGGTAACGAATTTTAATGTACATTCTTAATTTATTTTCCATATTGCTTGGGTCTATTTCTTTGTAGTAAATTGCTCTTGCATCACTCTATACCAAAGTTATTTTTCAAAATCGTTAGCCTTGTTGAGTTTTATAAATTACAGTTTGAACTAAAACAACAAAATATTGTACATTTAGAAAATAAATATTAATTAAAAGTTGACTAAATAGTTTAATATTTTTAGACAAACTCAATTTAAGATGTTTAGAGTTTTTTCGTAAATATAACTATCAATTGAACAAATTGAGACAATTTTTATAAATATTTCAAATACTTCACAATCTATTGTTTTATTAAAACAATAGAAGATATTTAAAAGGTAGTCACATATAAATTAATCTATATAATGTATAAATAAAAAGCTAAGCTCATATTTTATAATATTGTTAGTGTCTTCTGTTCTTTAGTAAATATCATTCTGTTTTGTTGATCAACCTTAATCCATATTATTTTTATCTTTTAATAAGTTTTGCAACTTCTCGCATAATTTAATTTGTTCTTTGTTAATATTAAAATCTCAAACTAAGTTACCTATCTCAAAATTTTCATATTTTTTAAAAATTAATCTAACCGTAAAACCCATTGTCAAAGCTCCCAAATGACCAAAACTTTCCAAATTTTATTGGGCTTAGACAACGAGTATAGATTTTTGAATCGAATTCGAAGTCGAACAATTTTTATTTGACTCTTTATTCCACTTTACTGATTTTGAAAACAATTCTTAAAAAATTCTAAAAATATTTTTAATGCAAATTTGCAGATGCTTTATTACTAATATGATTTTGTTTGAAATAATAATTTTTAAAATTAGATATATAGAGTGTAAATAATAAAACACTAGACGTATATTAGCTGCATCACATCTTAATGCAAGACCAGCAAAGCAGCAGAGCCAATCAAACAATAATAACTAAACTGATAATGTGTATTATCGTAAAAAATCCAAAAGAGCAAAGTTAGGTTATGAGACTCTTGAACTGCTGCAAGGCCAATTTGTTTTCTAAAAATATTTCAAGACGGAGCTCTGAATATATATTTTGAGAATCAAACACAACAAGAGATTGTTTGCATTTGAAGTTTCGGATCAAGTAAAGTAGGTTAGTGTTGTCATTTCGACAAAGCTATTTATTAAAAATAAATGTAAAAATGCTAAGACCAAAATTTCATCAATATTTCTTATATGCATAGCTTCTAATTATCTTTAAGTATGAGAGCTTTAAACAATGCTTTCAGTTTAAGTAGTTTAATCGAAAGCTTTACAGTGTTTTATAAATTGATTTGATATAGAAATTGATTAGTTATTTATGCTCAGTGCTATATTCCTTACATATGCTTTATTTCCATCGTTATAACTTTCGGTATCTCCAAATTCAAATGGTTTGTTGTTATTATTGAAAGATTTTTGCCTTAAAAATTCCTTGTTTTTGATGAGTTTTGAAAATTTTGTATTTTTGGTATGGTTGTAGAATTGATTTTGATTAATCTCTCGATCAACTATCGCGATCCGTTTTAAATATTCACTATTTTGATCACCTTTGGTTTCTTCTTGTAGATCATTCCTTGTGATCTGGCTTCTTGATGCTCTTTCTTGGAAGTCTTTAGTTTCTTCATGCTGATTAACTCTTGCATTTTGATTTAAAGATACTCTAACTTGAATGCTTTTGATTTCTTCCTGTATGCAGACTTTTAGACTAAGGTATATCTTTATTTGCTTTAAACTTATGCAAGCAGCATATTATTTAAATACTAGTTACTGCTGAAGTTCAATTTTGAAAGAGAAATCAAATAATATTGCTGTTTAACGAAGATAAGAAAGAATTTCAGTTTGTTGCATGAATAGCTTGAATAATTAAACTATATCAATAATTAACAGCAATAATATATTTTAATACTACTATTTAGTCAAACTGTGATCAAAAATATACTAAGGTTTATTTTAACGGCTATAATTTTACTTTGCAACCTTCTACTGAATCTGGTTGATTGCTTTTTAATTCACTTATGTATTGTTATTTTGAATAGAAGTTGATTCGCTTGATTCATTTGAACCAGAATTTCTGATTTCATCGACTGGTTGTTCACTTGATTCAGATCTACTATGATCCGATTCAGAATCTGAAAAATCGTTTGAAGGCATTAACTATTTTAATTAAATATATATTGTTAGTTTTCTACAAGTTTATGAAACAGTTACATTATGTTGATCAATAAATAATTAAATGCGTTTATAAATT
>JAQGFW010004217.1:0-12198 GCA_030463445.1 Euplotes aediculatus
TAGCAAGATTTATTATGCAAACTTACCTTATCCAATGCAATTATTGTAATGACAAGCTGCATGATCGAGTGTCCAAAAATTTCAGTTGCTCTAATAAAAGTCTGTTGCAAAGTAAGTCTAGCAGAAAGCTTGGTTCAGGAAATAAGAAGTCCAAGGTTTATTATAAAGATCAATATCATCATCAAATTTGATACAAATTGCACTTGCGATAAGTAAATAATCACAATCGGAATTCTGATTATCAAGCTCATGTAAATATAATTCAAAATGTTGTTTGGGTTTATATTTTGAACAATTATATTTGTAAAGAAACTCAATCTTTTATATAGTCAATAAATACAAATTAATAGCGTAGTTAATACTGAAAGCAGTGATAGTCTTAAATGATATCTATATGTTGTCAAGTCGTTGTATATATTGACTATCAAAAATGGTATAGTAATTCATCAGCATAACCACAACTTTGATTCTTGTTTAATATCAATATATTCTATTAATTTATCGATTCTGCTGAGTTTTCACAACTTAATTATCCTTAATATAATAGTAATTAGTAGAATTATCACAATCAAGTTGAAATAGTTTATAATTGCTTCCTGTCAATATATCTTTGCATTAGAAAATCGATCAGAGCTTGGAGTTCATTGGACCCAGTTGTTCAGCCAATAAAAATTAAGAAATGAAAAATCAAATTTAAAGTACTGAATCCAAGAAATGTATTCTACCCAGCCATCGTTTACTCAGTCAGTCGATAACACAAGCATCATCAGAGTTTGTAGATGAACTGCTGGCTCAAGCATCAGCTTACCATACCTTAGCGACAATACTATGTAAAATATATTGACCACCATGGCGATGAGTCCGCAAATCCAGTACAGCCTCGTATTGGTTGTCGGTAAGTAACTGACATCTCTGACTCAAGATTTATCAGAGTTAAGCACATAACCAATGTTTCACGAAATACAATCAGAATCAGAGGGACCAGATCACTCAAATCAATCTTTTGATGATCATTTTAACACTGTAACGTTCAGTAATACTTCTGAGGTTTGTCAATAAGAGTCTGTGCTGTAAATTGAAAGCTGTCAGCCGGAGTCTCCGAACACTTTTATAAACAAATAGCTCCTGTTACTGTTTTGCACGATTCGGGCTGCTATTTTGATAGTAGAGTTATCAATACACCTTGAAAGTACGTAACTTTCCATTCTTTGGTACTTTTGGAAAAATAAATAGTCTGGTAGCTCAGCTTCAATATAATGATTTTGATACACGAAAATCGGATCGAGTTTATTTGACTTTGCAGAAGGACTAATCGGACTTATTGCAACGTTAAACTTGTTTGAGTCTCTATTATTGCCTCAGCCATCGATTGTTGATATTACAACTCAAAAAGTAGCTTTGCTTATTTTGTTGTTGCACTCATCTATCAAATTAGTCAAAACTACTTACCTAATATGAATCTTCACTTAGTTATATCGTATATGTAAAGCATTTTATCATTGTTTGAAAATCAAATCCAGTCTATTTTCTGAGAAGTATTTCACAGATAAGCAGTCAAATTTGTGAATGATTTATCAATCTGATACTGAATTGGATGCAGAACATCCACATTTATATTTTGAAAGTGCTGCAAAGTGATTGATTGAGAAGACTGCAACTCAACATCCAAATTGTATAAAGTATATGCTCCAGAGTCATCATTTAGTTTTAATGTAATAGGAATATTTGAAGACTGATTGGGAATCGAGGATGCTGTTGTATCAATAAGTATCTATTATATGTTTAGAAACAGGCTTTAAATAAAAAAATAGTTATAGTTAGATTTATAATTCACAAGATATAAAACTTACATTTGACGTCGATGATTTGGCATCAACTGCTTCAATTTTAACCCAGTCAGGCGCGCTATTTACTAATGATACTTTAAAAATAGTGCTATCAGGATCTGAAATTGCAGGTAGTTTAAACCTTAATGTGCCTTTATTTACACAAATTAACAACTAAATTGTTTAGCTGTTCAACAAATGTTGGAGGCTCTGACTTAAAAACATTGACATTTATTGAGATATTGGTCCAAAACTGGTTATCAGTGTGATACACATCAGTGTATGCTAGCACAACAACAGTTTCTGAGATTGTTTCATCGTATCAAGTTGCAAACAAACTGTATGCAGATTTGCTCTGTTGTCGAATGAACACGCTGGCATTGCCGCTATCAATTAGTTTAAGTCCTACAGTATCTCTTTCAATGTCATCAAATGTAACAGAGTAATTTGTCATTTGTTGATATACAACATACCAATTTGAATAGTCTCCATAAAGAACTCAATTATTGTTTGTGAAAATAAAGTTTGATGAGAATGTTGCAATCGTATTATTCAAATAATATTTTACCAATGAAAATCCGATTAGCTGAACCTGAAATATTAAAACAGTATTTTGAACTGACGTAACCTTTGATGTGTCGATAGTAAAGTTGCCTGAAGTTTCATTCAAAAATATCCATGATGGAGTTGCTCAAGTTGCATTATTTGAAGGAGTATCAAATCAAACTCGAAACAGAAATTTTGCATCTTTACAGTCTTCGAATGCAGTAAATGTAATATTAATTGGGTTGCTTTCTGACAGTTTGATTATATATTGACTATCAAGTATAAAAGAAGGAAGATCAGGACCTCAAGTTTGAAGATCAGAAATGTAATTAGGCCAAACTCATAAAGTAATATCTTTTTCTTGATGCTCAACAATACTTTTAAAAGTTATGAAATAGATCAACATTTTGAAAATATTTCACATTGAATGTGCCATCAATCCAATGAATTTCATTTGGATCAGTTCCGTTTGGGGTAAATTTTATAATTGGAAAACTTTGATTTATAAAATTTACTTCATCTAAATTTATATATTTAAATACAGTCTTTGTATTAAAAATAAATAACTGGTTTTTATTTTGTTTAAACAGAAAGTCTTTTGTAGGAATTTTATATTAACTTCTAATTAATTGCAATAATTTGTTTAGATTTAATTCTCTTTGTAATACAAACTCGTTAATACTTAAGGTCTTCAATTCTTTTTTATTAAATATTCTTTGTTATTATTTTTCTTAATATATTCAATATAGATATTCTCTTAATTTAGGATATCCTTCAGGTGTATTTATCGTTCTTTGCATTTTCGAAGTACACAAAAAGCATTGATAATTAGATTTAGAGTTTATCTTATTGTTTTATACTCTCTCATAGTCATGCTACTTTTTTTCAGCTATTTTTTATTTATTGCTGGTTATTCTTTTAATGAGGTATGCATGTTTTAGCATACTTTAAGTTAATTAAATTGTTCATCATAATTGTTGTCTCCAAGAAATTTTGGTCTTGCATCAATCGAAAAATTCTGTTTGTTACTTAAATATTTGATAACTGTTTTATTGAATAACCTTGAATGCTCTTTGGAAGCATCAGCTTTGTCTAGTAGGATGGACATAAATTTTAGTATTCTCCTCAACCTCAATTAGTCTAGAACGTCTGATGTTAATATAGGTGTGACACCTTTCTGTTTACTCGGATTGAGTCTCAGCATGAACTTCTGATTAGAAATTACTGATTTTGCCAACACGAAGAGACGAGATAAACCGTATTCAGCTTTGATTGCTGACGATCTGAATAAAAATAAATGGTTGTAGTTTAAATTCTATTTTATATTCAAGTATGAGACTGCTTTCCTCTCAATTGCAGTGTACGAATCTCTTGAATCAGTTTTATCTTGAGCTAATTAATAAAAGCCCAGTATTGAATCCAATTTTTTTTGCTAGGCTTACAACATACTTGGGTTGAAATGAACGAAAAATATACACTTAAGGAGTAGAACCAAAGATAGCTCCAAAATAAATAATCATTAAATTGAAAAATTCGACTTAATAATAGAAGAGTTATGCAAATAAGAAGATAACAAATCTATATGAGAGATTCATAATTTTCAATAAAGACCCTAACAAATCTAAAATATTCTTTTTTTTAGTTGATACTTTATGATTCGCTAATAATGATAATTTACTTTTAATTTTGAGGAGCAGTCTATTCATCAATTGATTATTGAGATTATTAGAAGTCGCATAAAGGTTACATCAATTCAAATTGCATTTGTTATTTTCATTTTCAAAATAATTTCATTTTAAGCATTAATTTTGTTCAGTTTGTATAGTTATTCAATTTTGTGATAATACATAATATTTAAAATACGACAGAAATAATGATTTTATTGGTTTTGCTTAAATTAGCTTAAGAAGACTCATAAATTTCATTCTAATTTTAATTGATATTTTTCATACTTAAGAAGCTAATTATTAGCTCAAATAACTCTTAAATTAGTGTTTTAAATAATGAGTAATGATGCAAGCTTTGAATGTAAATAATTTAGATGTTGTTTATATGACATTTGCTAATGTTTGTCAATCAAAATATAAGCTATTTTAAATAGATACAATATATATTAAGAGATTTCAAACTAATTGATCATCAAAATTAATATTATAAAGTCATGTATATTCAATAAGTTTCAGGTAATGTTGATTTACCAGATTTATTTTGCTTCCTTTAGACTCAATTTAATCTCGATTTCTTGCTGAGAAATCGGAGATTTGAATTACAAAATTAATCTTTAAGAAATCAAAAATTGAGCAGACAGTCAACTGTGTTTGAGTGTTATTGAAAATATTATTTTGATTCAGAAAATTAATTTCTTTTAATGATCTTTAATTTACAAATCTTTAACGTTGAACAACACCAAATATTATTTTAATATCTCAAGTTAAACTTTACTAGCGAAATAAAATTTATTTGATTAAATATTATTTAGAGTCAAAATACAAATAATTAGCAGGAAATAAGTTAGTTTTATTGTAGAAATATAAAAACTGTAAAATTAAATTTTAATTATGATATTCAACATTGTTCAATAAATTTAATAAATATTTTGATAAATTAGATTTATTAAATGTCTTACCAAGTTGAGAAAATGAATAAATATTTCATTCTGATGAGCTGAAATTTATATAAGATTTATAAATTGCAGTTGATATCTTATTTTTCAATACTCCAATATATACATCAGTTTGCATAGAGTAATAAAATTCATTGTCATTAATTGCAATCCCGTCTATATAAAATGAAAAATTGTATTTAAAGTATTAAGTATTTACCTGTAATTGTTTGTCATCTATCAGTCATTTCACTATTAAGAGATTTAAGTTAACTCAAATAAATAAATCATAAATTTACTTACATTCTAAAATCATATTGGTAAGTGGTTATCCTGTTTTCTAAATATGTAAATATATATGGTGAAGCTTTTTTGAAAACAGTATTATTTAATAAACTAGACTTCTTTACAAAGTATGTTAAGTTATTACCTATCGGTTGCAAATTGTTTGTTACGTCCATGATAATGACATTTGTAATTGATCAGCCTTGCATCAGCATAATGACTGGTTTATCATTCAATCCTTGTGTTGCATTTGTATCCTGCACCGTTTCTTCTAAAGTATAACAAATTAAATTTAAACATTTCAAAACAATATAGAAACAATAAAAGTTTATTAATGATAATATATATTAGAAATAGTGTTGATTATAGAGTGTTAATTATGAATATTGTTTGAACTTTTCTTCCAAAATAGATAGCATAACTATTTAGCTTTTATAAGCTAGGAGATCTTCTTTCATAACTCTAGATAAAATGACAAATGATTATAAAATACTCTCAAGTCTAATTCTTTAGGTTTATGTCTTGCTTATGATGCTGATAACATTGGTTTTACGATAACTTTTATGCTATTTTTCAAGAATCCAAATAAATGTTTAATATGAGTATTTTGCGGAGTATAAAGTGGGATGAATATTAATTTGTCGAACTTCTCCTTCAAGTTATGGATTAAAGCTTTAACTCTAAGGGTTGGAGCAGTATCAAGTAAAATAAAGATACTTTTTTCAGGAGGGATTGATTAATCTTAATATATTTCTTTAGGTCAATCAGGAATTCAATAAAAATAAGAGCTGATTGAATCAGAGCAACGATGAATAAAATATTCTCCAGTTGAGAATACTGCTGCAACCTTGGAATAGATTTACTAAATCAGATTGACTTCATCTCGAATTCATATTCCTTGTTTGATCATGAATAACTTCATGCAGTGTCTCTTGAAAATTTTTGATCATCAAATATTACTGATATATCGATTTCTTAAATGCACTTTGCTAGTATGATTCTTAACATAACCGAGATATATGTAGCTGCTGAAAATCTATCCTTGCGTGTTTTAAGAAAACTTATTAATAAGATTGATTTAATTTCTTTTTGAGTACTTTAGTAATAACTAATGAATCGATGTATGCTCCTTAAAGCCAACTTCTTTAAAACATCAGCACAATTTAATGGCAATTTTTTAATTATCAATCAACTGTGATGCAGTATTAATAATTTAAGATGAGAGAAAGATGAATCAGTTTGTATAGTAGGCTATTGTTCAATTTTTTCTCTTTTAATCCTTGTAGTGTTTCATAATTGAAAATATAAGGATCTTCAAATTTTAAAGCTTTGTTAAATAAATTCAATGGTTTGCTTCAGCACTATTCTTGATCTTATTATCTCTTGATTTGTGCTGATAGATATCCAAGATCTATTTCTCTCTCGTTTAAATTCATATTCTATTTAACTTTACTATAAATTTTCATATTGAAGTAAAATCCTGAACGATGGAGATATTTGATGTGTTCATGAATGTAGCTTTTATACCAGATCACGCTTCTGTTGTTCACATGATGCTTTTGTCCATATGACCTGAAAATTAACTTTCTCCTAATGAAACATTGCATTTTACTCCTTGTCTTTTGATTCCTCTCTTATTAGTTTTAAATCTTCTGTTTTCAAAAATTTATTACCTTCAACCTTGGATCCCTTCTCTAATTCTTTAATCAGAAAATAACAATTACTCATTTACTCACTTTGCTTTTCATCCTATTTTTTCATTCTTCCTAAGCTGCCTGCAAGTTTTCTTAAATTATAATAACAGTCAATAAAATTTAGTTTGTTGAACTGGATAATTGGCTTAACATATTGAAGTCTTTGGTTGGCGAATCATAGTTCTAAATTATGAATTTTGGTACTAACAACCAAAAGTTTAGATTCTTATTAAGGATTTCTCATTTAATCTAACAAAAGGTTGAACAAATTCAACTCAATTTTTTAGATTTGGAAAATCTAAGTACAACAAATATAATCATTTACCTGTAGGATAATTCATGAATTTAAACGAGGTGACAATTGGTTATTATACAATCCAAGCACGATCAAAGAAGAAAATTTACGAATTTTTATACACCAAAGGAGAAGTGCTTCTTCCTCTGGTTTCCTATTGCAATCAATAGTTTATCAAGCATATAGCGATTGGAGAGAAGAAGGTTGATCTTCATTTTTAATTGTAATTGCTTCAGTACATCAAGGAAAAAATAAGGTCTGTCGAAATCCAATGTTCAGAGATTTGAATGATCATGAAATCATAAAATTTGGCAGGAAAACTTTTTGATAAATATCATTTGATATATCAGTAATTCTTATCTTTAATTTATTTCATTTTAAGATTGACTTATTAAAATGCAGTTTTTTATAAATTGATTTATTTGAATTCATAAAAATGCATAATTATATCACTTCTTTTTAATTAAGGTTTATAAGAGTTTTAACTCTAAGTTTTCAAAAACATTAAAATGTTTACTTGAAAACTCTTAGTTGTTATCTTTAATATATAAGAATTTAATATGATATTCCTAAATTCTACTTTTGATTTTGATAAAATTAAGTTCAAATTTATCCTGATTTTAATTAAAAAACTCAACTATATATAGCTTAAGTTAGTCGGCTGGTCATATTTATATTTTCATTTTACTATATGATTTCAAAAGTTAATCCATTTAAATTTTATTTGAAAATCACAAAATAAGCCAAGTTGATGGATAAATAATATTAAGACCATTGAGATTTTGAAAATAGCAAAATTAGTTAAATACATCAAAGTCAAGTATTTTCTTAAATTGGACAAACTTCTTTTAAAAATCTAATAGTTTTATAATCTATAACAAATTAAAGCAAACTATTTACACATTTTTGATAAATCTTCTAATTTTATAAGTAAGCTATAATCTCTATTAATAAAAATCTTTTATTTATAAAAGAAAGATTTTTATTTTAATTTAACTTTGGCTGCATTTCTATAATAGTATTTGTCTTCTTTCTTTAGCACACAAATATGATAGTAACTGAGTTTAAAGAATGAATTAAATTAACAAAGCAATAAATTCTGTTTGGCTTTAGATCTTATACAAAATTCTCTTCACATCATAAATAAATTTATTCTTAGCTATTATGTCAATTTTATATTTTGTATTTATAATTCAGCAACAGAGCAATAATGTACAAATTTATAATTCAGTTGGAGACTTATGATTCTCATATGATTTGAAGCAATATCTAAGTGAACTGTTATAGTTGAGAGTGTACTGCAGATTGGACCAGACTGCCAACTTTAGCTTATTACGGTATCTCCTTTGTATTTGTTAAAAATTGCAATTACTTTGAAAGACTCAAACCAAATTATTGCATTACCATTCGAAGAAATCGCATTTGAGGTAAATCCTTTGGACACAACAAATGCAGTTTTCATATCTAGAGTGTTGTATATTATCAAAGGCTCTAGTGTATTGGCTGATAGGATGAACAATCTTGACATTCGGGCACCAGAGATAGCATTAAGCATTGTTGAGATTCTATATTATAAGTTAAAGTATTGTCAGCGACATAAATTTGAATATGAATCATTTAGTTTTGCATAAAACTTAATTAATAGTAATTCTTTAAATCTCTCTATTTAAATTTGCAAATCTTATAAAATGAGAAAATTGTTATTTAAATTTTAACTTATTATTAACAAATAAGCACTATTAATTGCTGGAATAAAATGAAAAGTATATCAATTGATTGATTGATTTACCCGAAGACATATTGTGATGTTGCATGCTCGACATATAAAACTATATGCATTAAAAATAGAGTTACATTTATCTTTTTTAATGTCTCCCAAAACAGTGTCAAATCAGCTTGATTTCAAGAAGTATCCTGTTTTGCCATCGATGCTGAAAAATCAAGGGTATTTATTTATTCCGAAAAGTCCTGAATAAACTATTGAATCAAAAGTTGCCATCTTTGAAACAGTATCATATCCAAGCTTATAATCGACGACTGTAGTCCACAATATGTTGCCTTGTTGATCTATTTTGAATATTATTTGATCTGACGATGAGTTGTCAGAATAACTTATTCCAGAGTATGCAGTTCCATCTCCATTATTGCTGTTAATCTAAAGTTATTATTCATTATTGAGGTTAACTATAAATCAAATTATTCTAAAATACATTATAAAATCGTAAGTTAAATATAAAATTTTTATAAATAAAAGGAAAATTCAAAAATATATTATTTTTAACTCGTTGTTATATTGGCTTTTATATTTGAAAATCTTTAAAATATTTATTAAATAAAATTTAATTTTTCTCAACGTACTCTTCCATTAAAAACAATATGGTTCTGATCAATTTTAGTGATCCAGCCTGACTGAAAGTACTTCTCTTGACCAGGATTAGATCCAGCTGAAAATATTTTGGTGAGAGTCAGATTGCCATTTTGGTCGTACTGCACGAACCCTCCATAGTTCATCGAAATCGACGTAAATGAAATTGAAATCTAAAAGTTGGATCAGTCTGAACAAATTTGAAATCAACTTCCAAAGCATTAAAGTCTTACCCAAAAATAGTCGTCAGTAATCTCAGCGTTAACAACTTCAAAGAGATACAGGTTGTATTGGAGAACAATTGCTTTGGCCCAAACTGTTTTTCCAGTCAGATGGTCAATTCTTGCAACAACTTTGGCTTCGTAATCGTTTGCTATGTTTATTGAGATAAATAGCTTACTGGCAAACATGTTGTTCGAGACAAGATATCTATAGCAGAGATTATTAGATAAACTGCACAATTAAAAATGCAATTTATTGAGCTTCAGCACAGGCATAATCAGATAAATGATCATTTAATCTTTGACAATCTTTTTAGTCGAATAAAGTATCACTCGAAATTTTAATTTAGTAAAAATATAAAGTCAATAAGTTTACGAGAATCATTTCAAGAACCAATTAAAAATAAACATTCATTAAATTTTATTCCTCTAGTTAACTAATTTTATGCAGTGTGATTTGATGGAGTAAATAAGGCCGTGAGAAACATTTAATAAGCAATAATAGTAACCACAAAATGGTGCAGAGTGGCTTTCATACTTCTTTGCAATTGTCTATGCAAGAAAGAGTGAACTGACAATTGCTGGTGAGAGAAGACCGAACGAAGACAAGAGCCAAGAATAGTAAAGAATACATTGTGAGAACCTGTATAAAATCAAACCAATGACTTTTAGTAAAACTGAGAGATGATACTTTTATCATGATTGGTAGTAACTTTAAGAACTTATTTTAAAACATCTCATAAGTTCTTGGCAACATTTCGGTTCAATTGAGTAAACTATTTATGTTTTAATTTTTCTAAATAAACTTAACAAATGTAAACTATAAATGATTAATTTTTGCACACTAAGTTATTTAAAATATTATAAAATGATTGTGCAAATATATTTTTTATCTATTTTTATGTTAAAATTAAAAGTTTCTTATTTAGTGTTAAAATCAGTGTTATGATAATAAAGTTTAAAATTTAACTTAATTGCAATAAATACTAAATTAATTATTCAATTAATTGAAATGATCATAATTTAGAAATATTACAAAATGCTAATTGATAATATTTCAAATTCAATTATAGAAAATATAGCTCGCTCCTCTAAATATCACATAAATATACCAAAATTTATTAGTTCATGTTCCTTAAGAAAAATAGATAATTGTCTTAATGATTTACAATAATCAATGCAATGTTTTGATAAGTAAAATTAAAACTTACACAATAACAAGGTCTCCTCCTGAAAGAATTTTAATTTGCTTCACTCCAGGGTTTACTATCTTTCAGTGATCGTAATCATAGGGGAAGCTTTCACCAAAATAGCTGGTCAAGTACGAGCCGTGGATCATTGGAAACGGATTACTAGGTGCAGCTGTCTTTACTTTGCACAATCGAAAGGTAAACAACTCTAAACCAAATTTACATTTGCTTGCAAACTTGCTTACCACACGAGATACCAAACAAAGTGCGCAATCCACTTCAGTTTTGCAAGTCTCCGCATGGAGGCTGTCAGTGCTTTTATTTCTTGAGTCTAAATGAATAAATTCAGAGGAACTATTTTGAACCTAAAACTATCACTTTTAATAAAATTTACGACTGTGATAATTTGTTGATGGAAAACCAAACTATTTTAGTTTAAAACAATTTGAACAAACAATTACTTGACTCATATTATTTCAGTTAGTTTTGGAATTCAATAATTACTTTAAATTCAGGGGTTTTAATCAAGAGTATTATAAATAGTCTTTGTAAAGCTTTAAGGTACCTTCTTCTCAATAAGACAACGTATTATTTATTAAAATAGTGATATTTATTTTTGGTTTTTAATTTATCAAATAAGCTACTCTTTTTTATTTATTATATTAATAGTATTGAAGTATATACATTCATTTTCTTACTATCATGAAAATCGAAGTTTACAATTCATAGATTTGCATTTTAATATTGATATGATATTACTATGACTAAGTTATAATAACAATAAAAAAATTAATACTTTAATCTAATGATGGAGATGCAGGCAGCTAAACTATTCAAATATTTAATATAAATGAAAGATAATTGTTAATTAGATTAATTCTCACCTATGCAAGCATTAATAATGCTAAGGATTAAATAGGTTTTATTAAAGAAAAATAATTGATTATAAATATTTCAAGCTAGCTAATATTACTACGATATATTCTAAAAGTTTCTTAATTGATAATTTAATTTCTTGTTAATTACATTTCTCTCCATATATTTTTCGAATAATAAAAGTTAGTTAAGTAAAAAATCAAAGTCTGTTTCCTATTGCTTTCTCTTACTTCCATAGTGATTTAATATTCAATAATAATATAAAAATATGGGGTTTTGGGGTTTTGGGGTTTTGGGG
>JAQGFW010004254.1:0-13934 GCA_030463445.1 Euplotes aediculatus
CCCAAAACCCCAAAACCCCAAAACCCCAAAACCCCAAAACCCCAAAACCCCAATTTAAATTTGTAAATTGAGTATTTAAATAATTTAAATCGCAAAGATGAAGCAAACAAATATCGCATCAAGCGGAATCTCGAGACAAGACAAAGGCTTACAACAAAACTTCTTTTCAGTCGGAGTTCCAAAGGGACAGGTCCTTGTTAGCAATAGCAGCAAGGAGAGAGCACAAAAGAAAGAGTACGCTTACTTGATTACTTTTAATTAGGGCTAGCAATAGTAGATCTTCTAGCAACAAAAAGTCGAAAATGAATATTTCTGTCAAAAATTTTGGAGGAAATATTGCACAAAACCAAGTCGATAAAGCAAGAGTCAGCTCAGGAGGTAGAATTAAACCAAATGCAACGAATTCACAAGATAAAGCAGTCAAGCATTTTTGTATGATCAAGATTAAGCAACGAGAAAAGCAGGGAAATTATGGAAGTCAAAGTAGAAATCAAGTATTTAAGATTCCAAACGCTTCAAGTACTGGAAAAAGCTACAATAAATCAAATACTAGAGAATATTCTCCACAGAATCTAAGCAAATCTCCTACACAAAATATTAAAAAGTCAAGAAATCCAAGAATCGGAGGTAGTCAGACACATATTGCGAACAAAAGGAGGCAATCGAAGAAATATTCGATTGAAGAAAATACATTCAAAACTATTAAAAATGTTGACAAGAATAAATAAAGATTCAATCTTTCTGATGTACCAGCAGTATCCCAGAATGACAAAAACTACTCAGATTGCTCCTGATAACAAAGCACAGTTTAGTGTTTTATCTCCAAAAACTGTAAAGAATATGATGAAGACTTCTGGAGGTGGCATCTCAGGCTTTGATAAATACCAATTAAAGGTTAATCCTTCAAAGCATCATGAGCCAAGCAACTCTTCTGATAGAAAACTTGTTAACTATCTAAATAGTCTTCAAGCTGATGATTCAAAAAACAAAGAGGATCTTCGATACGTTCCTGTTGAAAATATAAGCCTTTTTGATGATTCTCAGGCACCAATGAGCGCAAGAGTACCAAAAACAGAAGGAATGATAAGCACACAAAAGAAGCCTCACTACAGCCAATCATTGAGCTCAATTTCTATCATTAAAAATTTTAAAGTCATAAAAGTTTTTAAATAAATGGGCTGCCTATAGTCGAAGACAGAAGTACTTAATGAAAAGGCAACAGCTTGCTGATAATCTTCCATGGGGAAAGCCATATTTTGCTAAGCTCATTCCAGGAGCAATTTTACCTTTAAATGAAGTGAAATACTGCTCTCCACTAATCGAAGTGAGAACAAAGAACGTTTATAATAAAAAGAACAATGGTTTTCACGGATTTATTATTCAATGCAGTAATAAGCAAAAGCTAACAATGTCAAAACTAAATAAGAAGTTCGTTAAAGTTCTTAAAACTATTGATAAAATGATACAATTTAAAAAGATTTGAGAAAGATCAAACAAACGAAACAAAAATGATAGAATTGCAGCAATAAAGCTAATTAATAAAGCGGTTACATTCTGCTGCCTATCATCTATCTTTAGTATTCGGGATCTTATCAGAAACCAACAATGTTGATTGTCTGAACTTATTTCACAGAAAAATGATCCATCACAAATTAAATTTGATTTTCAAATGGAGTTTGATCATAATGGAAATGTTATTACGATTCCAAGCTTTGAAGACTATACTATCCATATGATGAATTTATATGACAGCATAAGAAAGACTGTAATTTCAGACAAATCAGTTGAAGAATTCTTAATAGATATTTCGGCAATATCTAAAAATGAGCTTGATAACAAATTTGAATATACTGTAAATCCATTAGACTATGCTAAAAGAAAAAGCTTTTGAAAATACGAGAAAGATAATCTTGAAAAATCTATTGGAAGTAATATCAAAAATGTTAATGAATACTTATTTCAATTCAAAAGCTTCTCCAGTATTAATGAGCTTCTCTCAGAAACAGAATCAAACTTCCAGTCAACAAGGAAATGACAATATGATAGGCTAAAGCAGATATTATCAAAAGTTGAGAAGTTCCATCGATCTATTGAGCAAATTCCAAATTATCCGATTTCTATTGATTGAATTATGTTAAACATGCCTTTGTTTAAGCAATCAATCTCATTGATTCCATCAACAATTCTTAACAATATAAATGATATTATGGTGAAGTTTTTAAAAAGTGAATCGCAATTCCTTTACAAAGAGTTAATGGAATACATTCAAATATTCTCAACTGAAACTACTGAGTTGACCCAGTACATAGAGCAGAGTAATGCATATAGAAAACTTAAAAATGAATTTCCAACTTTAGAAAGAAAAGTAGACAATCTGGAGTCTTTAGCTTCTCTCTTTGATACATCAACTCTTTCGCAGATCCAGGTAGATAATTTCGTAAGACCAGGATATTCGGAGCCTGCTCAAGGAAAATCAGTTATGGTGTCAGAGAGCATCTTAGAAGTCAGGAAGTGCCTTGAGCTTCTTCCAGAACTATTCCTCAAAGTTAAGCAAGACTTAGATAAAGGAAGAGACAATCTGGCCACTAAAGTAATTAGTACATCAAAAGTTCTCTACGACATGATTGAGAAGTTCGAGGCTGCATATATTGACAACTTCCACAAGAGAGCTAGCTCTAAATAAACCTAAAGAGATCCTTGCAAATATTCAAACGAAAACTAAAACGCTAGAAGAAATTGAGAAAAAGTCTGATTTATTTAAAAAGTCTCTTGAATTTTTAAAATCTGAAGGTGACAGAAGAGTAAACGAAGAGTATCCAGACATAAATGAGTTTGATTGATATACGAAAATCAACAAAATTAAGAAAATGCACAAGTTTACTATGAGAACTTGGGAGTGAATTAGCGAATGGCAAGAGAAAACTACTGACTTTCATAAAGCAACTCCAGATATTATTAGTAAGTAATTCAAATAAAACTTTTGTAGATCCTTTACTATCCCTCATAAGTGAATGTGTTGTTCTAAACGAAAATATTAAGAATCAATACCCTGAGCTCCATTCTAAATTTGAATCTACATTTGAAAAGATGCAGCACTACCAGGTTGAATGAGAGTTTTGGCAAGAAATTCAAAGAGAGTATGTTAAAGACAGACATCTCGAAGAGATATTTAAATTGGTTAAGCCAGATCAGGTCAATTCAAAAATAACTATTAAAGACATACTTGAACTCCCAGTAAAACTTTATAGCTTAGAAATCAGAGAAATCCTATCTCAGGCAAAACAAGAGTACAAGTATCAAAAGCTGATTGAGAGAATTAAGTTTAATGCTAGCAATATTAAGCTAAATGTAATTAATTATAAAGAGTATTTTATTCTCTCTGAATTTGATCTCGCATCAGAACAAATTGTTGATGACTCAATCTCAATTGAATCAGCATTAGAGAACATTGAAAGCATTCCTTTTAGAGACGAATTCAATGAATGGAAGCAAAAACTTTCTTTAATGAAGAATACAATTGAAAAAGTACTTGAAGCTCAGAAAACTTGGCTTAGTCTTGAGTCAACATTTAGGAATGAATGACTAAAGGAATGTCTTCATGAAGATTTCGAAAAATTTGTCGAATATCAAACTATTTTTTGCAACTTTGTAAAGGAATGCAAAGAAGCTCCAAATATATTCTTTATACTATACGAGCAAGGAAAGGTTTATGGAGAGATATTGGAACGTCTTGCAAATAATTTTACACTTCTTCAAAAGAATATCGAGGAGTTTATTGAGACAAAGAGACTTGCATTTCCAAGATTATTTTTCTTAAATGATACTCAATTTATCGACTTTTTATCAAAGTTAAAACATCAGGAGAATTTTGACTTTTATATTGCTCAACTTTTCCCAGGAGCAAATGGATTCTTTTTCAAAAAGTCTATGCAGGACATTGAGATTCCTCCTCAAATAATTAATGATATAAGTGTACTTCATGAAGAGGAAATTGATGTGACTGAAACAGTAATTAGAAACTTTAAGACATACCAAGAAAACTTAAATATACACCTAAGCAAAGCGTTAAAGTCTCCATCTCAGCGTAATTACAACTACGGTAGCAAAAAGATTTCACTAATAGAAGTACTTGGAATGATCTCAACCACAAAGGAATTATTCTTGTTTGAAAAGAAAGTTAATATAACTGAGAAGCCCGAGCAGTGGCTTCAAAAGGTAGAGCAATCAATGCAGGAGACTATTGGAAAGAACATAAATTATGCTGTCTCAAGTTTCCCAAAGCAAAGCCTTGATGAATGGATTTTGGATCACCCACAACAAATAATTCTGACTACGATCCATCTAATCCTTACTCATGAAGTTAATGAGCTGTTTGAAGAAATGAAACGAACAGGAAAAGTTAGGAAAGACGAAGGAGAAGGTGAAGGAGACGAGGGTGATTCTGAAAAGGAGGAAGAACCAAGTCATTACTTTGAAGAAAATGCAACACCAAAAACGCCAAATACAAGAGATTTAATCAAGCATTCAAAGGTTAGCTCAATGTGGGAAGACAGAAAGTCTTTAAATTCGTACAGATCAAGTCTTAAAATTATTAAAGGAAGAGAAGAGTCTAAAAATGAAAGTACTGAAAAAGAAGGAAAATCATATCAAAATAGAGACAAGTTAAGCAAGAACTTTACTCCAGGAAAAAGTATTGCTCAAGTTACTGGAAGGCATCATGAAAATTCGAATGTATCTGAGTCTAAAACAGAGCACAATCCTGAAGAAACAGACGATAGAAAGAAGTTTGTTGCAAATATGTTTGGATCTGATTTTAACATTGATCTGATCATTGAAGACGATAAGGAAGACAGAGATGATGTTATGAGAACTCTACAAGAAAAATCATTTAGAGGACTATTCTTGAGACTCCAGTTTTGGATTAACCAAATTTGCAAAAGTCTCCATGGCAAAACTAAAGAAACTGAGCTTGATCTACCTATTGTTCATCGAGTTGTAATGAAGACTATCGTATGATTTTTAAATTATATGAGAGATGTTGTCTTTGATCTAAAACAGAAAGGTATCGACCATGTTGATCATTATGAATGGCAAAAACAAATTAGATTAACTTGGAATGGAAGAGAAAATGGATGCAAAGTTGATTGAGGAGCATGGACGACTTATCAAGGAAATGAATATCTTGGATCAACAAATAGACTTGCACTAACTCCTTTAACAACAAAATACTTTGTATTTATTTCTTCAGCTTTTCGAGAAAAATCTGCTGTGTTGCTCAGATGTATTCCAGATCATGCTAAAGCTGAAGACATTTTTCATGAATTCTCAAATGTATGAACTACTCCTTTTAAATCTTTTGATTGCAATAAAAACATGTCGATGAGACATTTGATGCAATATCTGAATGGTGCAGCATTAGCTTCGATATGGGTATTTTTTGAGCATATAGACAAATTAAACTATATCAATTTACAGACATTTAATAAAGAGATTCAAATGGTGCAGCAACAATTCATTATTGCCGAGCTCAGCCAAGACTCCTCAGTGATTACAGCACATATTACAGGTAAATTAATTCTAATAACGTAATCTAGTTGGAAATCATTCTCATTCGCAAGCACAAAAGTCCATCGAGCAAAGATTTAATCCTCAGAGAGTTCCTTTCAACGACGAAGGAAACAGAGAAGACAGACAGCAGGATATTAAAATTGAGGATAATTTTAATGATGATGCAAACCAAGATAATGAAGATGATATTAGTGCTGAAGAAGAAATCATTTCAACACACCAGAAACAATTTGAAGAAAATAAGAGAATGGCCTCTGATCGTGAAGTTAACTTGGAACATGAACGCCCTCTTGATAGTGAATCAGGTGAGAATATCTTCAACAATAACAAGTTTGAAGAGTTCAAAGGCAATCGTCACAAAGAACTTTTAGAGGACATTCTTAAAGAAGAGAACTACAATACAGGAAAAAGCAAACCTTCAAAGCATGGCAAGCACAGTAACAATGAAGATAATGAAAGCAATGATTATATGAAAGATAAAAATAAACAAAAGTTCGAAAAATCTTCACAAGCCAAAAATGGAGACAAAACAGACTCTAATGAAACTGCAAATGAAGAAGGCGCTAAAATGAATAAAATTTGATTTGGAGTGTTTGCTTCGATTAGTCATGAATTTATCCTTGAAAATAACAAAAAATCAGAAGAAATTTCTAACTCACTACAAAGCGCATTTCGAGTAATTAGCTTGACAAGACCTGAATACAAAATTATTTTGAAAACACTACTTAAATGTGAAGGCATTAAGAATTATGATGAGCTTGGAAATAATATCTACGAATTTGTGAATTCAATAAAAAGCATTGCTCCACCTGGTGCAACTGATAAGCAATTCTCATTTACTTATCAAGATGTTCAATCAATTGTGAGATCAGTTTCTTTTATCACAGAGCAAAATTGGAAGGACAAAAGAGTTAAATATTTAGAGCTAAGAGAAGCATCACTATCAAATCTTAATGAATATTGAAAAGATTATCGAAACAAATCTGCAGATGAAGATAAAAAGAATGAGGAAGAAAATATGATCAATTCAATGGAACGTAACGATAGGACTGCAGTTGAGTGTGATGCAACAATTAAATCATTAGAAATGTATGCTATTCAAAGATGACTCTATGACTGGTATATGCTCCGCAAATCTCAGACTAAAATTCAAGAAATAGATATAGAAAAGGAAATTATTGCTAAATCTCAGCAAATTTTGCACAAGTTATTTAAAGATAACTTCAAAACCTGAGAAATTCAAAAGAATGATATTGATAAATTGAATGAACTGAAGCTTGATAAGGCTCTTGTTAGTTACGAAAAAGAAAATGAAACAACTCTGTCATCATTTATGAAAGATGGAGCAAAAAGATTCTTTAAAATGTTTAATGTATCTAATAGAATCGCTCTTGTTGGACCAATATGCTCTGGTAAATCGACATTACTTAACATTCTTGGCTTCATAATTAGTAAAATTCAATCAAAGGTACTAAATTACTCAGTAATATCTCCGAAAAACTTTACTTATGGAGAATTGTATGGTTCTACTGATAACATTCAAGCATACTCTTCTGATATTGAGCTTAGAAATAGCATTTACTCAATGATTCTTGAAAAATACGCTGAAATGGATAGCAAAGATGATGAAGTAGTCGTAAAATCTATTGTAATTGATGCTCCTCTTGAGGAAGTCGATACCGAATGCACAATAATTGACCAGATGGATTTACAAAAGCTTAAAGAAAATGACTGAGATATGAACAAAAACTATATAAAGTTCCCTAATGGAATAACATTAGGCATACCTTCGGATTTATACTTTTTATATGAAACTGATACCCTAAAAGATGTATCTCCAAGATTTATCTCATCTGTTGGAGTGGTTATGACTCATGAGAAGTTTATTTCATGGAGAGAAATGATAAAGAGACAAGTTAATACAATGTTTGAACAGAACACATCTTTTTATAAAATGTTTGGAATCACTCAAAAATCAATGCTTCAAGATATTGAGAAAATTGTAGTGGCTATTATTAACAAATTTGAATCTCAGTACGAAGAACTTCCACTAATGTGGGATAAAAAGAGTCAAGTTATTAGCTTCTTTAATATATTAAGTGCTTATATAAATGAGATGAAGTCAACAATATTAAGAAAAGTTAAAAAGACACCTGAATATGCAAAAGAAACTATTGATTATTATAATAAATCTATTCACCAAACATTAAGCAGCTTTATTTTGATATCAATGATTTGGTCATTCTCAGGTATTCTTGATATAAAATAACAGAAGAAAATTTGAAAATGTAGCTGCATCGGTTGATATTGGATATAAACTAAATCTTGTGACATCTAATCGATCAGAAAACTTATCCTTCTTTGATTTAAGCTTTGATTTTGAACAATGGCACTGGGTTACAGTTACTGATCTTGATGAATATGGATTGCCATTTAAAATTGATAAAGATAATCTAATCATCTTAACTGAAGACTATTTGAAGTACTACAACTTTATTTCATTTACTTTAAGTAATTCTGGAAATAATGATTTTGGATGAATAATTGTTGGTGATACTTCAACATTTAAGACTAGCATTCTGAAGTCTATTTCTTATAAATATGGTTGCAAAAAGTTGTGGTTACCAGTCAGTTGATATATGACTCTACCTAAATTAAAATCAGAAATATTCAACTTCTCTGGAGGTATAAACAAAAAACATGAAGACAGCATTATTTTAATAGATGACATTCATCTTCAAAGTAACTTAAATATCGATATGCTCGACTATTTAAGAATGTGGACAAAAAATAGAGGACATTATAACGTCCAATCTAAGTCATTCGATTCTTTGGGAACCTTAAAAACAATAATGACGTTTGATTTAAAGCGAATATTTAAAGTATCAAAAGACAGAAGCATTGATATTTCTCAGAATAGGTTTACATATTATTGCAATTCAATCTACATTCCTCCTATCCAAAGAAATCCAATGAGGAGAATATTACACGGCATTATCTCCTACAGATTAGATTCACTGCATGACCACTTCTTGAGTTCATTCCAGACTCAAATTTTACAGAGCGTGATGAATATCGATGAGTACATGAGGAAGAATGTTTCCAATTTAAAATTCTCTCAGTTCAGTAACCCAAATAACATTTACAACAAAAAGAGACTAATCGAAATGATTTTAACAAGAGCTCTTGATAAAGAAGAGGATATTGAAAGTCCAAAAGCACTTGCTGAGGTTGTCATGTCCCTCACAAATCAAATTTATCTTCTAAGAGTTTTAGAACCCTCAGTCAAACTCAAAATGTATGAAGAGATCAGCCATATCATAATGAAGGAATTCAGACTTGATTCTGCTGAAGTTGGATCAAACGGACTGAAGAATAAAGATACAGAAAATCTTAATAAAGTCGTAAAGGAATTCAACTCAAGAAAAGGTAATAGAATTTATGGCTATTATTTAGGTAATCAAATCAGCTCAACAAACTCTATTATGAGTTTGAACAGTCTTGATGAATGCAGACGCCTACTCGAACAAGTTGAATGAGGAGTTAAGTATCATATGATAGTTGCTTCTGAAATCACACCAACAGAATCAATACTCAAAACAACTTGAGATATCGGTGGATATGTTTACTTCCCAATTTTCAATTCAAAGTAAGGTTTAGTTATAAGATTTTAGGCGTGTATCAAGATACTTCGATTCATATGGATTTAAGGCAGCTTTACAGTCAGCTATTAAACTTCATAAGAAAGAAGTGAACAAAAAGATATTACTATATGTTAGCGATGCTCATCATTCCGATATTACCTATGCTGATTTATTAAATGTTATTATTTCATATCCAGAAGAACGATGCATTTTCAAAGAAAAATCATTTATTGAAAAACTCTGAAAAACTCTAAAGCATCTTTCAGGAGATAATAAAGAAAATTTAAAAGCATCAAAGCAGACTCCAGATAGCGAGCCATCCTTACTATTTGAAACAAAAGTGTTAGAATATTTACAGAATAATTTAGTGATTGTTATTGGAATTACTGATTTGCACAACTACTATCAATGGATTTCTCTTTATCCAAACCTCGAGAAAATATGTTCAATAAGATTTTTAAACGAGTCTTTAGCTCCAAAAGATATCATCAATAAATCTCAACAAGAACTCGTCCTAAATGATCAAGATAAAGTAATAGATGCTTGCAACTATACAGAAGACTTCATCAAGAAATTTTTCACAAAACAATCAAACAAAAATGTCGATGAAGAGAATAAAGTTGAGCCTATTGTATTCCAAAATGAAAAAGTTCCATTTACGATCAAAAGAATCAATCCAGATTCTCAAAAGTCAACAATAAGAAGTAAGTCTGTATCTCAGGCGCCATCAGAAGGAGTTCAGATATTCAAAGCGATTGAAAGCATCAACGAATATCCAAAGCGATCTTGCATAACAAGTGAATATTTCAGCGAATGAAGATTTAAGAGTTTCTATGAAAGCTTTAATACACTTTACTCTAAGATTAAGGCAAATCTGCTTAAAATGAAAAACTTTAACCACAAGTATAAAGAAAGATGTCAAAGCATTATAACTCTATTCCACCAGAAAGGATTAATTAAAGAATCGTATAATTGCTCATCACATGTGAGACAGTCTCTGGCGAATGCTGCTTCAGTCAGCGAGCGAATTGAAGAAATGCATGCTAAAATTAAAGAAAAAGAAGCTCTTGTCAAACTGAAGGAGAAAATTGCTAAAGATGCTTCGGAAACTAAATAAAAAGCTAAATAACGAGATACAAGCAAGTATAGATGAAAGAATGGACAAACTAAATGATATTGTACAATCAATTCAAAAATTAAGTAAACATGATATGACCTCAATCCCGATTAGCATTGAGAAATGAGCTGAAAATGAAAGACAGTTGCTCGAGGTGCTTCTGTCGATTATTTTCTTAAAGGATATTCCTGACAGTAAATATACAATATTTGTAAATAAAATACTTAACTTGCTAATGGATAAAAATCAAGTTGTTTCAATTTTGAGAGCAAGAAGAGACACAATTTTTAACGAAGCAACAGTTAAGAAAATTAAGTCATTTACTCAGAAGTGGAGTCCTGAAAAATTCGATAAACCATTATTCAAGCTTATTATCAAATTCTTGCTATGACTTGTAAAGAAGTTTAATCTAAAAGTCCTTCTTGAATCGAGATATGAAAAACTCGAAGAAGTTAATAGAACTCTCACTAAAGCTGAGCTCGACGTTGCCTATTTTAAAAATATTATTGAAGATATGAAGGAGGAACTTGAAGACCTTTTAATTAAGCAAAAGAACTCAACAGACGAAATCAAGAAAAAGAGTAGGTCAATAACTGACGAGGAAGCAAGAAATGAACAAGTATATAAGGAGATTGCTCAAAATCTTAAAAAGACAGAGGGAAAACTTTTTAAAAGTAAAGTAAGGATGAAGAACTTACTTGGAGACTGAATTATGCTTGCTGCTAGCATTAATTATTTGGGAATTCTAAATCAAGAGGAACGAACACAACTTAGAAAGAGTTTAGCAGGAGTTCTATCCAATGAAAAAGGAATTGAAGTTAGTGAATATTGGCATTCAGAAAATGATAATGACAATTGAAAGATTTTCAAAAAATTACTTTGAGATTTTGGCTATCCTGAAGTATTTCATTCGCTTTCTCATCTATTCAATGAATGAGTATTTTCTGAGTTCTTCTTCTGTTTAATCTTTGCTCCAACAACTCCAATAATTTTTGACTCAGTAGGATACATGTATGATTATCTTAAAAATGATATATTTATTGATTCTCCAATTCCAGTATTTGCTTCTGAATATATTTGTGAAGAAAAGTTATCTTATGGAATGAAAAATTACATCAAGCCATATTTCCTTTTTGATCTGACAGATTACCAATCACCAATTTATGGTAGAATAGTCGATAGGCCAATATTCCAAAGACTCACTCAACTTTACGATAAAATAAGCGTGAATACAATCACAAAATCTAAAATAGCATTGAGTCTGATAACATTGATTACATCACAAATGGAGTTCTGTTACAATAATAACTATAAATCCGTTTGCACAGTTGTGAATGCAAATCAACTAAATAAAAATGAGGCTTGGATTGAGATTAAAGAAGTACTTCTAAAACACTTTTTGCCTGACAACTACTCAAAGCTCGTGTTGATTAGAACTCAGCTTGTCAAACTCAAGCAAACTATTTGAAGCTTAGAAAGGAGCAGCGAAGACATCATTACAGGACTTGAAATTACCGATGAAACTGATGAATCAACAATAAATGAATATCTTACAATGCTGAGATCTATTATTGAAAGACTAAAATGTGCTAATGAGGAGTACCACTCCTACAATACTGCTTTTCATGGAATTGTCAATGAGCATCCCTTACTTGCCTCCTACAGTAATATTTTTGTAATTTTGTACGGATCGCTGAAAGAATTATGAAGGTATACTGGAGAGATCACCTACTCATGGAAGATATTTATAAAACTCATTGATATGATAATTGCTAAGATCATAAGAGATCTTACTATGAATCTTAAAAACAAAGACGATAGTAGTGATGGTGATGAAGAAGAGGACGAAAATATGACACCTCAAAATCACAAAAAAGACAGAAAACACAAAAGCAAACCTAAAAACGATAGAGAATTTACTATTGATGAGGAATTCTTCCATTCTGTTATTATGCCTTCTATCTACTCTACAATAGTAGCTGGAATTAGACAGGAAAATATTGCTTTGTTTAATCTTCTCTTTGCGATGGAAATTGCGTTAAAGAAAACTACAGTCACAAGAGATGATATTGATTTCTTTTTAAATCAATTCTTTAAACTACCTTCACATAAAGAATGGAGAGGAAATAAAGTATTTATTAACAATGTTGATAAAGTAGAAAGAAACAATTACAATAAAATTAAAGGGCTTTTACTTAAGCAGTATCCAGATACAAGAAAAGTATTTGAGATTATCGATGTGCAGCTTGGATCTTCTTTCTATTATAAAGATTTATCAAATTTAATTTACAAAAGAATACTCAAAGAAGAATTGAAAAACGATTCTCTGATCAAAAAGATAAATTGTTCTTTATTATGTCCAAATGAAGAGTTTAAATCTTTATTATGACAATTTGTTCACGAAGAATTGTCAACAATATTTGACTTTACAGAAGATTTAACAAAATTGCATAATTTCATAAAGACTGCAAGTTGGTCTTTGCCAGTCGCCTTATTTACAAGCAATTCGATAAATATAGTAAATACAGTCTGATCGATTGCTTCGTATTACGGAGTTGGACTAGAAGTCTTGAGAACTGACTTCCAACAGTCAGTTAAGAGAATGGAGCATTACCAAGACAGCAAACAAATAGATAATAATATAATCAGAAATGTAGTTCCATTTACCAGAGAGAAACTCACAAACGATGCTGCTGGATGAAATAAGGAAGAACTTGTAGCAGGTAATCCCAATTCAGATAAAATGATGTTCCAAAAACAACAGCTAAGAGATTGATATGCAAAGGATGAACTTGATATTGATGATAAGCAAGCTAGTCAAAATCAAAGCTCTTTACAATTAATAGAAAAATGTGCAGAGAACGGTACTTGGGTGCTAATCTCGACCTTAAAATTCCCTTCGTTTTGGTATAAAGTTAGCAACCTTCTTGCTGATATGCAAGAAAAGGGAAAAGTTGTAAATACATTTAGATTGTTCTTTGACCTCCAAGGTTACAGTTTACGAGAAATACCAGAAAACTTCCTCTTTGATCACTGAGTAAAATTCTATTTAACCGAACGCAACAATGAAGATATGGAAGGATTTAATGACGTCTGGGCTAACATTCTTAATGATGATATTTTAAATGCTAAAGATCTATTAAATGTACCTATTTTGGAACAACCTTCTGAACTTAAGCGCCTCAATCTTAATTTAGAGTCAAACATTATTGAAGCTTCTATTGAAAGTTTAGTTAATAGGTATGATACAACAGAAATCAAACCTGGAGAAAAGATCTTAGCTCATCTTGAGGAAGAACTTAAAGATGAAACTATATTACTTCCTGCACGACTCCAAGAAAGTGATTTCAAAAATACAGAAAGATGAGAGCTAAAGAACTTAAGAGAAAAGGGATCCTCAAATAAACTTGCTAACGTTTCTTCAATTGTTAAAGAAAGTGTTGCTGATTCAGTTGAAAGCAAAATCGAGAATTTATGGTGTCATATACCAAAGAAAGGAAAAAGAGCAGAGAAAAGAAAACATAACATATAATAAATTTAATTCATCTTCAATGTAGATAAAATAAAATGGGGTTTTGGGGTTTTGGGGTTTTGGGGTTTTGGGG
>JAQGFW010004265.1:0-17985 GCA_030463445.1 Euplotes aediculatus
AATATCAAAATTGAAAATCTTAAATTTAATCCAACTTAAAATTTAACAGTTTGTCATTTTTGAAATTCAATTATTTTCAATTTCTCCACTACTGTTTTGGAGATTTATTTTTCATGATGAAGAGGGATGTGACTTGCAGGACTATAAAGAATACCAGCATAGTTCATGAAGTAAATTTTATTGAGTCCTCAAAACTTTTGTCATTAATCTTCAGACTGTAAAATCAGTTGATGCTGATTATCAACTAATATAAAATGCTAAGATTATTACACCAAAAAAAAGTAAAACAAATGGACAATAAAATTATATTACTCCGATGATGACAATGTTCCAAATTTCTCAGTAAAATATCAAAGTATGTTCCTTGATGTGCGTGATGTTATCAGATCATTTTCATTTATTCCGAATGGACCTAAATGTTAAATACGTCTGCTTACTTTGAAGACTGCACAATAGCTGCCAGCAGGTTCAGCAGGAATGCAGCTGAAATCCAAAACTCGTAGTTGGTAGACTCTCCGAATACAAATAAGCAGCAGTGGATGCAAGTTCTAGCAATATCAACATAAGTGTAAATAAAAGAATTTGCTGGATCCATTTGTTTTACAAAATTTGGTTTCACCATTTCAAATTTTGTAATAATAAAAACAGTGAGGACGATCATGATTATAATAATATCGAAAACTCCTGAAATGATATAGATAGAAATATTTATCAAGTCAAACATTAGACTAATAAGCAGAAAAGGAAAAATCAGATTTACAAAAAACCAGGCAATATCAAACCTTGTAATATTTAAAGCTGCAATATCCCTGTATTAATTAAAGCATATAAACGTACCGCAAACAGCATGTTTTTGATATCCAATTCATCAGGTCTTCAAATCATTTCATTCTTTTTAGTGTAAATTTAAATGCAAAGTAAATGAGAATTCAAAAGAAGAACAGAGCAATTGCTCATTTGTAATTGGCAAGAGTTGAGGTTCAATAAAAATGCAAATTCTGCATTTTTGTATCATGATTATATCAAGCTATTACTTTATTTAACGAGTCCATACTAAGAAACTCAAAACTGAGTTTGAATACTGAAAGTGGTGAAATAAGATTGATTACTTCTTGACCACAATCTGCTTTTGATAACAAGAATATCATCATTATTTGTATATACTTTATTGGAAGCAAAGATAATCTTCTGAGCTTAAGTATCATGAGAATATTTATAAGCAATACTAAAAATATTAATCCTCCAATGTATGAATAAAAGTCGCCAGACATTGGTCTAAAAATAATGATATTAGCCAAACTTACATGTAAATGAAATTATGATATCATATTCCTGAGCTATCAAGACTGTAATCACTAACTCAAAGTTTTCAATCAGATTGATTTGGTCCTGTACATTTTATTCAATCCTTTGAGGCTCAAGTGTAAACAGCTATATTTAAATTATGCTTACATACTTACTTATAGAAACTGACAATTCTGAAGTTTGATCGATTACATCAGTTGCTGATAACATTGATGTAAATGTACCAACAACTTTTCCTTTGATAAATAAATATAAGTTTTCAGAATCAGAAGTTAATTTGCTATCTGGATATTGATCAAACACAGAACTTGATACAAAGTAGAAATTATAAATAAGACTTTCACGATTATCATCAAAAATATTATCTTTCCTAAATAATGTTAAATTAAGAAAACTTACTCATAGACGATAAGTTTATTTTCTCCCTTCATTAAGCTAATTGGATCCATCTGTTTTAAAAACACAGGAGGGTACTTGAATTTAATCGTCATATTAAATCTGTTTGAATATGAAACTTTACCTCATCCGTCTAGAGCAGAGATCATCACTCAGTATACTCCCATATTCTCCATGTCGGTGCCATCAACTAAAATCGTGTTCGAGGACACGTCGAAGTGCGAGAATTTGATCGGCTGCAGACTCGATCATTCAACTAAACTGACGTCTGTTGCACTCTCAGCTCCGAGCTCGAGACTGAACGTCTGAGAATAATACATACTGATGTCAGAAAACGAGTTCATTCCGAACAACTTTGAGGTGTCAATGTTCAAGTAGAATGTATTTGTAGTTTGCGCTTCGGTGCTATCAACGAGGACGATGCTGATTGGCTGTAGCGTTTGACTTTTAGTCAAATTCGATGAAAAAGGACACACTGATAGTGTTGTTGGATCGATCAATTTGATCCATTCAGGAACAGGTTCCTTTAAACTCACAGTAAACGAGTCTCCATCTGGATCTGTGGCTGTTGGCAAGGTCTCATTCATTCAATCGCACGCTGAGATGCTTACATTTTGCAGAGGCTCTAAGTATTCTGGATAGCTGCTGGCAAATATGTTGAAAAGCACAGTGATATTCTGCCAGTACTGAGGATCTTGATGATATGAGTCTGTGTACTTGATCACGACGCTTGTTTGAGTATTTGCTCCCTGGTCTGTTTGAGCAAACAGAATGAAGGTGTTGTTTGACTGATATTTTTGGATGAACGTATTCAGAGTTCCAGAATTTGCAATGCTTACCAAAATATTATCATGTTCATTATCTGAGAAACTGAAGGTACAATTCTTCAGTTCATTAATAATTATAAACTCATTTTGACTATAATTAGCAACTGTTGGCAATGAATTTGTAAACTCAAATGTAAGTATTTTCGAATCCGACATTAATCCTGTGTAGTCAGTAATTTGAAGAGGAACTATAAATTATCGTTTTTAATAATAAAGGAAACGATGAAATTCGCATCACTAAATTGTAATATCAAATACCTTGGATGATCGACTGCATTTGAACTTGAAATACTCCAACAGTTAAAATTTTATTCATTAAAATTTTAAATGTGCTGGTTTTTGATTTCTATATTATTAAATATAACCTTCAAAAGAAGCAAAAAATTATTATTAAAATTCAGATAAAAATAATTTAATTTTTATAAGAAATAGACTTGATGTTGTATTCAGAGAAATAAACAAAATAGTTAAAAATAAAAAATAAATATATTATTAAAAACTAAAAAATTATTTCTTCTCTACATTAATATACATAAAACATTTTGCTTTTTGCAAAAAATATGATTAGTAAAATAATATTATTTGTTGTAGCAACAAAAAATATTCTAAAAAAGTGTTACATGCAAATACAACTTCTGAATTTTTATAAAATATTTAACTTTTATAAATCAAGGTCCCCAATGACAAAATTTTGCTTTCTTTTTAATTTCTTTTGGAATAATTAAACTATGAAAAGTAAAATAGTTATTCAATTTCATTCAAATTGGCGACAATACTTTTAAAATATAATCAATAATCCAAATGTACTGATAAGCGTTGACGAATGATCTTTGACAAGACAACAAATTCAAACTTCACTTCTGCACTAAAAGGAACTCCAATATTTTTCAAGACATAAATGTAACAAATTGATAAATTTATTGGAACAAATGATCTTCTTGATCTTTATATTTATAAACTACTAAAGGAACTCTGTATTTGCAAGGTTTTCTTTTTGAAGCATACGATTTATAGATTACAAGAAACAGAGGACATAGCTACTGATAATATCATTTTAATTTTAGAGAATGCTTCGACCCACCAAGCAAGTTTTATTTTTATAATTCATTCAATCGATAAAATAAAATGAGTCTTTATCCGCAGCCCTCTCCTGAGTAGCACCTGTGGATACTGTATTCGCAATTTTGAAACAGAAAGCGTGGAAGAATGCAAAGGATACATAATATTAGATTAAGAAAAGGTATAAATTTAACAGATGAACGACTTCAGGATAAATAGAACAAAAATCTAAAAGCTTTGATCAAGGTTTTTATCCTAATAGGAGAGTTATTGAAAATGCAAGAAGGCATATCGGTAACCATAAATTTATATTAATGAAAACACTTAGCTCGCTGATAGAGAACTCATAATCAAGTTAGCTATTCTACTTTTTAATCACTATTTTCATGACAGTAAATATAAGATTTTGAATTATATTGATATTCTAATTAAAATACTGTTTCATAGTTTTTGAATTGTAATCAAAATATCTTTAATAAAATTTAAAATACAATTTTACATTTACACAGATTTCATTTAAAATAAATTATTTGTTTAAATTAAATTGAATAGTAATAAAAATAATGGCAATTTATCTTTATTGAAAACATTAAAGTTATTTTAGCAGTCATTTATTTATATTTAAAAGATTATATTTCTCACCAATAATATAATTTAATATTTCTTCATATCTTCTATCTAATCGATGAACATCTAAAACCAAAATAAATTTATAAAAAAAATAAAAAAAAAGAGATAAAGCCAATAAGCGATAAAAATAATAAAGATTTAGATATTCGTTTGAGATTATTTATTCACAAAATAAATATAGCTTATAAACAATACAAAAAATTGATACAGTACAAATAATAATCTAAATTCTATTAATAATAACAAATATTTAGAGGTGCGGTGACTACTATTGAGATCAGATAAATTAATAAGTAAATGCATGAATAAATTGAAATCTAATAAACTTTATTTCCTTAGTCTTTAGAATCAAGAACTATTTATTATTTCGGTCTTTATTACTAAAAACATGAAGTATATCATGCAAAGACCTACAATTTGATGTAAAATCTAAATCCTTGACTTATAAAGATATTGCAAAATCTGTATCGTTCCAATTTTGGAATTTAAAAATATTATAAGTCAAGAGCGAGATGCAAATACAGAAGATATCTAGCCTTTAATAAAATAATAAATCTGATTGCTAAATTTATAAACCATTAATTGACAACTCAAAATCCCATATTCCACTTCCCTAACCCAATCTCAATATAGGATTATCCTTTAAACAGTAAATACTAATAATCGAGAAAATATGTATTGATTTACAAAATACTTAAAACTCTACCATAAGTTAAAATATGTCTTGATTGCTTACCATATTTGTATTGAAGATAGATATCCACTCTGGCTGTGTTCAGTTTACATTAAACTGTGTATTGATATTGCAAATTGATACTATAGGCAAAAATTAAATCAATCTATTAGCATTCTTATTATTAGCAAGCTTCTATGAAACTTAATGACAAAAGTTGTAAGAATGATAATGTATTAATATTATTTATATACTCACATGTATTCTTATATTTCTGTATTTTATATAATATCACTTAAATGATATTATTTTCAAATATAAGAAAACGGTAAAGAGAGCAATTAATTGTTTAAATATATTTTCAATAAATAAAAAT
Source organism: Euplotes aediculatus (assembly GCA_030463445.1). Lineage (NCBI taxonomy): Eukaryota > Ciliophora > Spirotrichea > Euplotida > Euplotidae > Euplotes > Euplotes aediculatus. The sequence goes on from JAQGFW010004265.1 coordinate 5,267, forward strand.
TAAAATCAAATTTGAATTGCAAGTAGACAAATCATATTATTGATCTCATTTTCAAACAACTTAATAAAGCAGTGCATTTAACAAATGATAATAAAACTTATAGAATAACCTAAATTGTCTTGGATATCATCTAAACGACAATAAAATAACTATACATCCAGCAGAATCGAATATAAAGCGAGTATTTAATTGATAGATTAAATAGAAAAATAATATCACTCAGATTTCTCATTATCTTAAAGGTAAATCTTCATAGCAAGGGCTACTTCACTAATCAGTATTGACGTACTTATAAATTAACTAAATCTAATTAAAAACACCTAATTAATTATCACAATGGTATTTATTTAAAGCATTGATTGTAGTTGTTTTTAAATGAAATAAAATATCTAATAAAACTGAAATTTTAACTTTAAAGGCATCAAAATAATTTTCATTATTTTAATATCCATTTTGTTATGATTATCACAGATTAGCAAAACAAAATATTGAGGTTCAAAATACTTGCATTGTTCGTAGAAGTCGAACTGAGAGAGTAAACGAAGTTGATCATGGTTTCACAAAATGAAGGAAAATACATAGATCTACTATTTACTTTCTCTAGCCCAAAAATTACCGCTTTTATGGTTGAATTAAAGTAATAAGAGTTTAATCTTTTGACAAAAGGAAATTTATTTTGAGTAAGAGAAAATGAGAGAACAAAGCCTTCACTATTTTTCTCAATATTGTAAAATCATGATCAACTGCCTTCACTTGCTCAGGACTACATCCACAAGCAAAACGATGATAGTTATTTTTAATTAATTTTGTTTGTGTTAATTAAAATTGATATGAGTATAATAAAACAAATCATCAGCAAAGGAAGTAATGATAAAATAAGTAAATTTAATACAAGTATTGATAAAGAAATAAATTAAATCTTTATCTTGATTATTCCAGTAACGCATATTTAGAGAATCAAAGTTATAATATGTTTAATGTAGTTTGCATATATACTTTTAATTCTCATTAAAATAAACAGGAATCAATTAATTGTAATAGCAATTTATTAATAATTTTTATATCTAAATGTGATTAAATTTATGTAAATTTATATAATACTTAAAATATATTTCAAGTACATCTGAAGTTTTTTAAGTTTAAAAACTCATGAAAAATAAATCAACCAAATATTTAATCAACTTTTAAAATTATTGTTTGTAACTGTAATTTATTTTTAAGTAAAGAAATATACTTTAAAGATTTATTTTACTGTTTATGCATACTTATGATTTATTTAGGTATTTTAATCATCCTAAACTATCAAATGAGAAAAAATATCTTTATTTTACATGAACATTTTATGATATATTTTGAATTTAATAAACATAAAATAAGAAATATTATTTACTATCGAATTTGGAATTTCTTCAATGAGAATATGGTGTGAATTCAAAGATCTGACTCATGTAGTTACTACTACTTCCTATAAATATGTGTTAATCTCCAAAAAAGGAACTACCAATTTTAATTTTGTAATCTGTAGAGTCGAGCACAAACTCAGGCATATCGTATTTTCATTGCCCAGCAAAATATGGATTTATTGAGGGCCATATCTCGTCTAAAGATTAATCCTAAAAGTACCGTATAAATCTATTTCGACATAGTTAATCGAGTCAGAGGTATTTGCGAAGGGATTGTTATTGGTTACATTGACTTGTATTGTGATATTTGAAATATCAAACTTTTCTATACCACTCAATAAATATGCAAGCAGATTCCAATTATAAATTTTGAATAATCAAGCAAACTGCTTACTGTTCAGATTTGTAATCACATTTATAGCTTTGGTGAAAATTGAAGAATCGATAGTCTGGCCTTCAATCATTGGATAGCATGAACCTTTATTAATATTAAGTCGAAACTTGAGATACTATGATGGTACATATTTAAATGTAATAAAAATGAGTTTTTATCAATCTTACTTTATTATTTCAACACAAAATATATGCATGAAAAATCTTTTTTTTGAGTTTAAAATTAAAAATGCTCTATATATTGTATAAGTTTTAAAGTAATTAAAGCTTTTGATTTTTTATTCTTCAACTTTAAATGTAATTTTTATTTAAAGCTTGAGATTAATATATGACTATTTTTTCTATCAAATATCATAGCAGGGAAATATAAAATGAATCTGAATAAAAAATATGAGGCAATTTTAAGAAGTTCCAGCGACGATTTTTCTATTTGAAAATATACCTAAAAACGATAGTATAATGCAACCACTCGTTAATTATTTTGCTTAAACTATTCAATTTAGCTTTAAACCTACTTGGATCTTTGATATTAAAGGATAACTTGTCATTAAAAATAGCAGAAAACTGGTTTGAACTATTTTCAATAACTGCTGTGCCTCCAAAATACTTAATAAATCAGGAAGGATCTGAACTTCAGTCCGAGGAATTGGAGGGATTTCTTATCATCAGGTTGGATCCGTATACTTTAATGTGATCTTGAGAGTAGTTTCTTCCATAGATATTGTAGTAGTCAACATTAAATGAATCCAGTCCAAAATCATAGAACATTATGTAGTTTGAGTACATGAAAAACATCCTAACATATTTCTTGTTACTTTCAAATGGATAGAGTGCTACAAATTCAAACTTATTTGTTTTTCTGATCATTAGTTTGATTTCAAAATTTGATTTCGAAACTTAATGCTGTTAACGAGTGAATACTTACAGAAGACCAGGACGGTAATCGAGGGTATTGCATTGTTTGTAACATCCATTACGAAATATTCATCATTTAAAGGAACCATTTTATCTATAAATCAAGTGAAGTGATCTTCATAGTTTCCAATATCAATAAAATAGTTTACAAATTTGATTTTAAATGAATGAAGCTTGATTTATTAAAATTGTAAAATAATTATTTTAATTGCTTTTAATTCATAAGATAAAATTATTATTAATATTGAAGCTTTTGGATAAAAATATCAGCTGAATTTATTATTATTGTCATAAAATGTAAAGGTTGATAATTTAGTTTGAAATTTACTTTATAAAGTTAATCTCAAATACACTTAATAATGCATCAAAAGTATAGGAGTCTTAAATTTTAGAACAACAGAATTTTTATAATACTTTAAAATTTAAATAGTATAATTGCAAATATTCAATATATGAAAATAATTATTTTAAATACATGAAAATCAAATAATAATGTTCAACAAAAGCTTATCATATTGTAATAAAGTACTTTATACTGCTCCTTATCAACTTTACATCAAAAATGAGTTCGATTTTAAATGAAAATATCTTTTAAATTAACTATTATTACAAATCTAATCAACTAAGTAAGCATGAGAATTAAAGCTGAGCGTTCTGAATTATTATATAATCCTAAATTCAGATTCAGTTAATGTTTAACATGGATTCAAATTATTTATTTTAAAAATATCCAAAATGAAAAGTAGTTTCTCCAATTCTTCTTTATCTGCTCTTAAGTCAATACAAAGTATCATTCTTTGTGATTTAAAATAAAAAACAATTGTGAGGAAATTAAATTTTTTGGGTTTCAATCTATCATTTATAAGTTTTTGGCTGCAGCATTTTAAAACTTACAAACACTAACTTTTCTTCCAAATGAAATGTTGTTATTCTGATATTAAAATAAGGATTGATGAAAGATCACTCAGAGCATTTTCAATTTTTTTAATAAAAAATTAAATTAAATTAAAAAATGGAGATAAAATTATCAAAGTATAAATTACTTTATATTTTGCATCGACTAAATTTAAACTTATAAATAGTTGAGAATTCTTATGTTAACTAAATGGCTAGCAAGTTATGCTGAAGCCTAACTAAAAAAGTTTAGTAATTCGTTATCATTGTATTGAGTTTTTTGTTTGTTAAGCATATGCTTATTTGGACTATTGTGCAACAACTAATTTTGCAATAAAGCCATCATCAAAACAAAATTTGGCGATAATTAAACTGATAAGCCAATTAAACTCACTTTTTAAGTGTCTATTTATTTTATCATAATTCGAAGGTCATTCAGTTAGAATGTAAGAAATTTAGATTTAAGAAAGTTTGAATGATATTATTCGAATTCAATATAATTACAAGTTTGGCTTCTAACAATATCTGAATTCTTATAGCTTTTAGAATTAAAAAAGACTGATATAAACAAATAGACGTATATTTAGTGCCAATTTTATTATAAAGCATTAAAATATGTTAAATATTTTATATTTTCAGAAAATATAACAACTGAGAATTTTATTATTAAGTAAAAAGAATATATTTATTACTTTTTAAATCTATGACTTCAGAGCTCAGATACTTCAATTGAATTTATTTAGAAACATATTTATGAGAATAGTACGCCAATTTATTTTAAGCAATATTATTTAAGATAGCTGAGATTGAATTGATAGCCAAAATCAGTCATTATTTTAAATGAAATCCTTGAGTAAATACTATGATAAAAATTGAAAGAGATTAATATTTCGACAACAGTATTTGACAAATCAAATTATCAAAGTTTAAGTATTTATTTTAGTTTCTTAATAATGCAGTTAAGTCTCACTTATTTTTATGGTTTTTACATCTAAGAAATAACTAAAGTTTTTTTTATTTTATAATATTCAGACTGGATTTCCGTATTTTTGAACAAAGTAAGCAAATTATATCTTTATTATAATTTTATTCATTTAATAGAGTAAGAGTGAATTTTGATTTGATAATTAGCAAAGAACAAAAGAATTTTGATTTTTATCAGCTTTCACATTAATAATATTAAAATAAGTAGATACTTACTTATTAAGTTGTTTAAAATTGCACCATCAATAACAACGAATGGAGTGTACTGATAACACTTTGATGTGTTGTAATTTCCATTCTCAAAGTCAAGCTTAATGAATCAGTTGAAGTTCAAGTTGCTCAGTGTTGCAACATAAACAAAGTCTTCATCTTCACTGTAAGTGTACAGCGTATCCATTGTTGTTGTGCTGATTGTAAAATTAGCTTGCCAAAGAGTATTCATATTTTCATCTGATTTCAAAACAATTGAGTGAAGATTATACATTGAATTTGATGAATCTGCATTAAATGAGTATGCACTTGTCCATGATGAAATCACATTTCTGCTTTTGGTAATTTCAAGCATGTGCGAGTAAATATACTATAAAATACAATCAGTATTCGAAACATTTAGGTGCCGAATTGTTTACTAAAAACGAAAGAAAATTTAGATAAATTAAAATGCTTGTATTTACTCCTCAAAATTACTATCAATCTTAGTCTGCTTTTTCTAAGAAAGTAAATCTAAAATCTTAAGGTACTGATTTAAACAAAATATTTGGAATGCTTTCATGAACATAGAATTTGAGTAGATTCTGAGCGCTGCGAAAAAGAAACTAAAGGAAATTTAGCTTCAATTGCAAAGTTAGTTAAAAACACTAACACTAAAGCTTAGAAGTCTCACTGAAATGTATATTTGCGATTTCGACGTGAAAGAGTTGTTGGATGATTGGAGAAAGCAAATGCACATGGAAGACCGACATTAAATACATGCTTCTCAGTCAAAGTCTATATGTTGTAGCTCTTATATATGTTTTGAAAGTAAATCTTGAAATTAGTAATTATGAAGGTCCTATTTTCCTGCGACTGATTTAATTCAACCTTTTCTTTTAGATAATGAAGGAATTTTGTTAACCTAAGATATTTGATTAAATTCTATTATAACATCATCTCTGCTTGTTGATTCGATATTGAGAGATGTGAATATAACAAGTAGGTTCTATTTTCATTTCTTGATAAACATAGGCCTCTTGTAAAAAAAGGTATTCTAAATCGTTATTTGATTTCCTCTTAATTTTCAGGTAAAATAGTCTAAATTTTTTGAAAACTAAATCAGTTTAAAACGATTTCCAAAGCCAGATCAATGAAAGTATGTTATCATGAGCTTAAATTATTTTCTTATGATTTTAAATCTTCTTTCTTATATTTGATTTTTAATAAAATGATTTTGATTATGGTATAAATATAAAGATTTTATGGTTGCTTTCTTACCAATTTTTCTTTATAAACAATTGTATTTTGAGCTAGGTAGTATGAATTAGAATGCGTCCCATTTGTGTATATCTATAAAGAATCAAAGCTGTTGTCGGCAATATGAATAATATTTAATCAGAGTGAAAATCAATTTAAAAGTACTTAATATAAATGCTAAAGTTATTTAAACTTAACAAATAATACTTTCTCTTACATAAAAATTTAAATAAAACTATTGAAAGTTGTTAGTTCTATTTAATTAAAATTAAAAAACATATTCTCAATCAAATCTGATAAATTTATTAAAATAAAAACTTATTTAATATTTATTTTAAATGATTATATGCTCAGTTTAAAATTGATTGTTTGATATGATTTTTGGATTAGTTTATATATTAATTCAAATTTTAATTTAAGAAAACTATTAAAGTAACCCAGCTATTTGTACTTTTGTGATTATAAAAGTATATGTATTTTGAGTCGTTCATGTATCAAACTTGAAAATCATGCCATTATTCACACTATATTTAAATCAATAAATCTTAAGCTTTCTCGTTCAAATATAACTAAAATTTGATAATTTATTAGATAGAATATCAATGGTTCTTTATTAATCATCTGCCTACTTGTTTAAAGCTTAAAAGGTGAATAAAGAAGTATTATAATATACTAAATTTTTAATATTTAAGTATAACAATTTAAAATATTATTTTGAATGACTGAAAGTTAGAAAATATAAAGCTATTGCAACCAAATAAATCTTAGCTTTTCAAACTTGCTTGACCACAGCATCAATATCAAAGCTCTTCATAAAATAGAATTTCTATCCTGACAAGTAACTTCATTAATAGTTGGTTTTCTTTAGGATCACTAGTTTGGAGTTTAAAGATAAACTATATTTTCGAAATATATGGTAGCAATTTGAGTAATCTAAATTACAGAGTAATTACAATTTTATAATTTTTATCACAGCTCCGATAAACTCTCCAATTAAGCTTTGGATATTATGTTCTGCAAAAAATTAAGATTGTACAATTCTATCAGCTTTTAATCTCGAATTAAAATAGTTATTTTATCTACATTGTATTTTAAGCTAAAGTTTAGGAAATAAAAAGCATAGATTATTTGTAAAATTAGTACTGATTTTGAACTTTATTGAAAAGCCTTTTGATTTTAGGTTTAAATACAACAATAAAAGAGCTGCTAAAGATAATAAACTAAACTCCTCGATCATCTACTTTTTCTGTGATCTCTGCTCTAAGCAAATTATATGCACAATGCTTTAAATAGTTAAATAAAGAGGCTCAAATAAAATTGTTAACGATAATCTTATGAGTGCTTTATATTAAAAATATTTGGAGTATTTATATGAAAGTTAAATTTATTTCAAATTAAAGCAGCTTTTATGAATATTAAAGAGTATAATTTAATGATATTAGAAATTCGCTTGTTGATATTTATAGTTTGTTTTATAATTGAAAAATTTACTATACTATGATTTTGAAAATATATATTTTAATCAAAACAAAGTAACTATTTTATGAGAAAGCGATAAGAGTATCTTCTTATTTAAAATACACTGATATAGGAATAATACAAAATATTATTCATGATTTGGATCAGAAAACTTTTGATAGCTTTAAAAGCTAAGATTTTTGTATAAACAACTGAAATAATTCAATAAATTTTTTTTAATGTTTTCATAAACTAACTTCTTTATAAATGAATAAATAAATTATATAATTTTTGACAATATTATCAAATATTAATTATTTATGTTATGGCATTTTATAGCTTAAATGAATTTATTAAATTTTGATTGAACAATTAAAAGCAGAAAGTTTCTGTTTTAAAGTTATTTGTTTAAAATGCATAAATTTAAACTCTAATTAATATTTTGATCGATTTTTAAGAATCCATACATCTGGTCAAATGTATTTTCTAGTTATTTTACTAATAGTATTAAATAAATTTTTTTAATTAGAAAGAATTATATTTTAATATAGAGTCTAAATAAAAATATTAATGCATTTTGCTTTATTTGATAATAAAATATATTTGTAACATATTTTAGATGTTTTAATATAAATTTTTTGGTTAAAAAATAAAGCAATATATTAGTAATCTGATTAACGAATAATTTAAACAATAAAACTTTTGAAAATAATATAAAATAAAAATCACGATATAAATGATTTTGAGTAATTTTAGTGTTTAACTTGATTAATGATTTCTTACTAAGTAAACCATATATTGTTTCATGAATTTTCATATTCGTTATATTGAAACCTATAAAAATAAGATAGAAACAATACATCTTTATCCAGATAATTTCTGCCTGAGATCCAACTCTCACTATTCAAAATAATTAGATCAAGCCAATGATTGCTTACTGATCGGGAAATTTCCAAGAAAATCACCAACCATAATAATAGCGTTGTCATCCTCGATTGGGAATGAATCCCAATAAAATACACTATTTCTGCATTAATTCAGTCTAAATTTAAATTAAAATATACTTCAAGTAAAAAATTCAAACGAAAATATTTAAAATAATAATTTTGTTTAAAAAATTTATAAATGTTTTCACTTGAAACAACAATCTGAATAATTTTATTAAATTTTCCATTGACTTTTTACATGAAGTTAATAAATAGAAATAATGACAAACACTTACGGATTGACTTTCATTTGTATTCACTGTGAAGTCTATAATGAGCGATGTTAGAAATAAGTATATAACATAAAATTAATTTTTCATTAGAATTATCATTAAAATTTTATTCAAAGCCTAACAAACATTTTTATTTCGACTTTAAAAAAATCAAAAGATAAATATTTTTCTATAAATTTAAATAACAAAAGCAAACATTCCGTTTTAAACTGATAGGTTAGTTTAGTTTTGTTGTTGTAAACTTCGTGATTTCTCTTCATTTTTTAAAAAAGAAGATGTCATTTTTATATTAAGATTATTATTTTTAATAATTGAATATTAAATCATAATTTATTTATAAAATTAGAATATTAAAAAACTTATTGTTAGTAACTTAATTCATACTTTAATTTTTATAATAAAGTCAATTTAGCAAATTTAATAAGAACAAGGATGTTTCCTTACTTAAAGCACTATTGCCTGATGAATCAGGAATTTGTATTTCAAAAGTAACGTTATTTAGATTTAGATTCAAAACTGTTGAGAGGTTGCTGCTGTAGACTGTTGGAAACAAATCATTATTTGCAAATTGAAGCCTTTGCAGTCATCTTTTGGCAGCAAATTCACATTCATATCGTCACAATGAACAGCCAAGTTGCATTTTTCATAAATTTGAAATTCTTTGTAATTTTAAATCTTGAATCGCTATAATGTTTAGTTATTTAAAATCTGACTGGCAAAGAAGTAAAATATAAATAAATTATCTGAAAATTCTTTTAATCTAATTTCATTATTTTAAAGTACAAATTATTGAGTTACCTTTATCATATATTATGAGAAATTTGATTTAGAGAAAACTAAGATTAGTTGGGACTAAATATTATTTTAACAGATATTCAATACATACTTGCATCCAATTAATTTTCATACAATGTATATACTCTAAAAGTTAGTTTTAAAACTGATCAATTAAGCTTTAAAATTTCAAGAGTCAAACAAAATTATATTTTAAACTTCAATTAATTGATTGCCAATATTTTGGTCAAAGGAATCAAGATATAAGCTAAATCTAAAATTCAAGATCATAAATATTGTGAATACTCTTTATAAAATAATTCAAAATATCAGTTATGATGGTAATAACATTTCGGCTTGCTCTATTTCCAAGAAATGTACCTAGTTTATTCTGATAAAGTCATTTTTGAAGTTGTAATAAAAATACTTTCGATCAATTTTAATAGCTCCAATATTCGAGAAACAAAATCAGTTGAATTCTAAGCGCTTCAACTTTCGAGAAAGTTACTCTGAATCAAAAATATGCAATTTCACTCAATTGCTTTATTTAATTATAATTAATTTTATTTTCTTTAAGCTTTATGAGTAGTTTATCTTTTAGAAGTTATATATGAGAAAACTTAACAATTTGTTTTGAAATAAAACCAAAATGTATCATTTGTCATAGTTTAGTTTGAATTTATAGACGATATCAATTATTTGTCAATTTTATTTAAATAAATTCTTATTCTGTCAAATCCTCAATCATTTAAAACTGATTTAGGAGTAATATTTTGAACTTGATTATGAAATTAAAAATTTAAATGAAAAAATAATATGAAACAAATAAAACTTCATTGATGATTTACGATCAAAATTGAATGAAAAATTAGAATCAACATCCGTTAACAGAGAGTTTGCTTTTCGAACTGTCTAAAGTTTGAATTATTGGGTAAACATAAGAATTATGACTGTGATTGTTTCCCATCTTCAAAATTTTTCCTCCTTCATTTTCTTCAACTCCACCTCGAATCCCTGCCCAATTGAATCTGGTACAAACCGAGTAACTGTAATTGGAAATCAAACTCTCTGTTAACAGATGTTGATTCGAATTTCTCATTCAATTTTGATTATATATTTCATGACTTGATGTCAACCGATCATTCAGAGGAATGTACCGAGTAATCCATTCCCTTTAAGCTCTCAAAAATATATGTTTCTAAGCATCAATAAATGTAAAACTATCGATTAAAATTGTTATATTTCTTTATGTGAATAATTTCTTTTTTGGAAATTTAATTAAAAATCATCAAATTTAAAATTACCCTATCCCTCAAGAGATATTAAGTGCTTGATATGCCAATCATATCTGAATACGGCGCAAATACCCTACTATTGATGTTAAACTTCAAATCTAAAATACGACACCTAAATTATTATTGAAAGTGTTTAATTTTATTTAGAGAAACTAACTCTCCTTTTATTTTCATTCCTGTTTCTATCTCTCAATAAACTGCACAATCATAAATATTTTCATTAGAGTATAATGAACTTATAGAAATAAAATGATTATTCCAAAGATCATAAATGCTGAGTTATAATTATCTCTCTTTTAAATAAGTCTAACTGCAAGAATTCTTAAGTTCCAATCCCACTGTTGTAAATTAAGGATGTGGTTGATCAATCAGATTGAATTAATATTTATTTTAAAATTTGAGATTATGTAAATTAAAATAAATTAGACATCATGATCTCAAAATTCGAATGATTTAAGATACTGTCCAAAATTGAACAACATTGAACGCAGTTTTCGTTAAAAGAGATAAAATTTTTATCTTTATTTGAGATTTATTTAAAAATTTTAAAACATTTCATTTAAAACTTAAATAATAACACATAAAATAATGAAAACATAAGTTACATCAGTAAAGCATTAAGTGCATCACCGATTTAATTTATTTTTGAATTTATTTTATGTTCGAAATTAGTAATATTTAATTTCTTAAATTAGAAATTAAGAATTTATTAATCAAATGTTTTAAGAATTTTACAATAACTTTTTTATAAATAGAAAACATTCTAATAAAATTCAAAAAATTCAAGAATCATAAAAATGAACTTTTAGTAAAGTGATTAAAGTATTCATAGTTTAGTTTTAAGAACTTGATATTTTCAAACTTGGAAAAGAGACTATTATTTTTCAATTTTATTAGTCTTATGTTTATTATTTATTTCATTTATATTAATTATTTTGGGCACTTTTTATATATAAAAGAGATCTTGATAAAAATATTTGAAAATCTCTACTTATAACATAAAATTTTAACAATTGAATTTTTTTTACAAATTCATAATTCAAATAATTCTATGAATCTTCAAAAAATTATAATATGTAAATTAAATCGAAAATTTTGCAGGAGTTTGTATTCTACTTACATCTTATCCGGAGTGGTTTGGTCTTGTAATAAGCTTCTGAATTCTATAATATTTAATGCTTTCTGACTGCCGGATTATTGTCTTAAAATAAAAAATACTGCTCTCAAAATGGTTTAAAGTTTTAATTTTTAAATTTGATTAAATAAAACACTTTTATTAAGTACAAAAATATTTGAATCAATATAAGCATCTTTTCTTTAATTTTATTTTTTTGAATAGATTTTAGTTTAGCAATATTCTTTAAAATTTAAATGAGACAACGAAGGAAATTTTATTTGATATTATCAATAATGACAGGTTTTCTCATTGAATTTATTATTAATTAAGAATTAAAAAAATATATGAATCAATAAAAAGTTGAATGCTAAATAGGTTAGCATCAAGCTAATATCTTAAAAGTGTTTTCCAGAAAAATTCAGACATTAAAATAAATTTAGAAAAACTAGACTAACAGTATTGCATTTTCAATATAATCAACTCTTTGACAAAATCATTATGAACAACTCAAAGCTTTAAAACATAAGAGCCTATCCAAAATATCAAAGAAACTTAACGACTATATTATTTGAAGTAGAAATGTAGCTTCGGCTATTCAAATCCAAGGACTTTGCATCAGATCAATAGTGCTTGCTTTACCTGCATCCATCTTTAATAAATTAAATATATTCGGCAATAAGAGAGTATTTATATCAAATAAAATCATTTCTACCGAAAACAGTTGAATCTCTCAAAAAGATTGAGATTCATGATTACTTAAGAAAAGACTAATCAAACTGGTGACTTTGATATAATTAAGATAACAGTCCATCTTTCAA
>JAQGFW010004362.1:0-10129 GCA_030463445.1 Euplotes aediculatus
CCCCAAAACCCCAAAACCCCAAAACCCCAAAACCCCAAAACCCCAAAACCCCAAAATCAATTCTATTAATTGAATTAAATATTACATCAACAGTGATAAGTCATAAAATGGATATAAGAAAAGAAAGGAAAACAATCAATCTTACTTTTAATGCAATTGAAAAGTACATAGTCGAATTCATTAGTGCTTTTTGCTAATAATTTATTTAATTTAAAGATGTATTAATGATGTAATTGTAAAATTCATTATTTTATTCACATTTATATAGAAAGGGTCTCATGAGTTATTTAAGCCAATCTATACTATCAAATTTTAAGAAAGGTAAATTTTCTTTGTGAAATCTTTTTAAAATATTTATTTTTTGATTAATTTTTTTTAGAATAAAATTAGAAATTAACCATAAAACAATAATTATAATTTAAAACATTAAACTGAATAAGCTAAAATTTAAAATATATCAATAATAAAATTTCTGCATTTACTCTATTCAACAAGTTTAAATTGTATATTATGAAATATCTTTAAAACAAATTGTTAATTAAAAACTGCAATTAGAGTTTTAAATTGTGATATAATTGTGTAAAAAGTATTTAAACAGAATTTTGGTTGTTGAAAATTTACTAAGCTCAAAAATATATTTATTTTTAACTTTAAAAGTGATAAAATAAATAAATAAATATTTTTAATCTACTATTCTTATTATGTCAAAATGATATCGTATTAAACACTTCTTTCAAAATATATTCTGACTTTTTCTAAACCTCTGCTTCGTATACTCTTAAAAAATAAAATAGAGAGTTTTCTGCTCCGGCTAAAAAGCAAACGAAGCATGGAAAAACTCAAAAGAAATAAAAACGTAGCCGTTATAGTTATCAAGACAGATATCCACTACATATATAAATCGACTGACTTCACTATATAGAGGGTAAAAAACCTTGACTCAAAAATAGCAAATAAATCAATGTTTAGCAAAGTTCTATCTTTGTTGTTCTGCTGAAGATCAAACGATAAAAACTGTAAAATTCTATCAAACAAACTTAACAAATAAACACAGCAAGCTGAGAAATCTCGAAAACTTGCAATTTGATTGTATTGCGAGTCAAAGAGATAAAATGGACTATCTCAGAGTCAACGATATTTTGAGCTCTAAGTCCTCAAAATCTAAAAGAAGCTGACGAATTTCAGAAAAGTCAGCGAATCTCAGCAAATCGAAGATTCAGGCGACACTGAAGAAGGAAAGCCCAAAAGATTATAATAATGTAATTCCTTATAATCATAGCCAGTTGTCAACTACAAATTTACATTGAGATCTGTCGAATAATCATTGTGACTTCAAAGCTAGTTGTATTGATAAGATTGAAGGTAAGATCATTGCAATTTGATTGAGATTCAAACTTATATTCATTGATTGGTTCCATTCACGGATTCCAATCTAAAATTATAAATTTATAAGCAACCTTTGTTTATTTGTAATTTGTCTTGTTGCACTAATCTCATCTAATGTTAGCTCAAGATCACAACCCGGAGAGTAAAAACAGTTGAGAAGGTATCAATTTAGTCGGGAAAGATCCTGACCTCGAATTTCTAAGTTCGCAGTCTGCTTCCCAGCCGCAGACTAAACACAAGCTGTGTCGAAGAAGAAATCGATCTAAAACTGAGAAAAATATCAGCTCTTACTGAGAGAAAACAAGAGATGACAAATTTTAGTTTAGCACAAAAAGATGTTGGTATAAGCGACAATAAAATACAGAAGAACAGGATTAGATTTAAACCTAATGCTGTTAAATCGTTTTCTCCTAAATTGACTCTTCGCAAAGAATGTATGGCTGAGATTTTAAAGCAAAAGGCAGAAGAGTTGGTCTTAAAAAGGATTAGTGTTGAAGAAGGAAATGCTCCTAGCAATGTAATCCCTAATATGAATTTCATATGAAATGATGACTTAATTAAAGTCTCGCCATGAGCTAATATGACTGATAGCCAAAAATAACTTATTTAGACTTAAAGTGCAAGATCAAAAAGGATGTGAAGATTCAAAATATCAAGATAGTTTTATGATAGATAAATGTTCATTCAAAATGAAATTAAATCCCAAAATATCAAAATTAATTGAGGAAAGACGAAGCACAATTCAAGAACAAACTGAGGATGACGATATTATAGATAACACACAACAATCAAAAATCTCGAATGAAAAGCAGTAGTGATATAATAAAGTAACTATATATGTTAATATGAAAAGGAATTATCTGCGATATGTCTTTTACATTAAAAGGAAACTTTCCAATTTCATTGAGTATTGTGGTTGAATCAATCAAAACATCTCTATTACAAATTTTGTTCACTTTGAAGTTTGAGTTAAAATATAAAATTGAAACATTCAATATGTCAGTACAAAGTAAGCAAAAGCTTGAATTAGCCATTTAATGGAAACTTAACAATCTAATATCTTCAGCTTTAGAAACTAGCAATGTAAGAGAGAATTTGGCTGAAACTCTCATCAGAATAACTAGTAAAAACAGCAAGAACTCAGCTACGATCACGTCAAAGAAGGTTCGATAATCAATGTCCTCCTATTTTATTTTGATAATCTTCGTAGTAATTTGTAATCTGAATGAAGATACTAAAGGATGGACTCAAACTCTTTTACAATATATCTGTCAATGCTTCTTGCAACTATAATTCAAGTTATTAGGAGCTTTGTTTATATTTGCATAAGAAATCGTATTTTAACACAATCTGATATAATTTAAATAACAAATAGAAAATTATGTAATCAACAACTAAGCTGGAGAGCTTTTGATTTTCTACTTCTTAAAATGAATGAAATAAGGGTATAGTCTGTGAGAATTCTTAAATAGTTATTCTTAACTTGAAAATGTTTATCTCCGACCAAACTTTGTAATCTTAAGTCTATTATAATCTCTTGTTATATTAAATATGGAACTTTAGTGAATCCAGATGAGAAGCTCAATTCATACTCCGATAAAGGTGAAGCGAAACGAGCTGAGGATATCTACAAAAATTAATGGCAAGAAAACCTATAATACGTTGTCTAAAATGATTCAGGCTTACAGCAGGTAAAAGTCGTCCATAGGAAATTAATGATTACATAATTAACATTTCAACCATCTTTTTCTTTAAAGACTTTAAACTTATTAAAAATCAAAGTAAGACTTAAGCTATTCATAGAAACTAGGAGTTGGACTTAAATATAATTTTGATTCATTGATTGAATATTTTAATTATTAGTTTTTCTATTCGATAATTTCAGCTATTTAACAGAGAACCATTAGTTTTCTATTGAATACTCAAATTCTCAATTACTTCGTTTAGCATTAGAAACAGAAACTCGTTTGATGGAATTGAAGTTAAGGATAAGCAAATTGCGAATAAAAAGAACCTAAAGACCATTTCTCACAACTCTAGTTTATCAAATCTCAGGTTTGATTCGAGACTTTAATATTTAGAAACTTTACTGAGAAGGAGTGAAGTACTCCTCAGATATTACCAAAGTATGAACTCTCAAGCAAAGCCAAAGGAGCTACAAAGCCACATAAATATAGTTTGAGTAAGTAAATCATTTTCTCTGCATCTTCTCCTACTCGCTTATTGAAAACATAAAATTTGTGATATTTCAAATGATCAATAAAATGGTTTAAAATTTAAACTTGATTATTTCAATGAAGTAAAATTAATTTTTGATTTTATTTAAAGTTTCAAAAACTACTTTAAATTTTACTATTTTTAACAAAGCTCAGATAATATCAACTGCTGAGGATCATGTGAATAATTGCTACTATCCGCGATAAAATCAGAATAATTTGATATTCCTGAATCACATCGGTCTTTTGCAAAAAATTAATGACTCTCAATAGTTAAGGCTATAATTTTGATTTAAAAAATAATTGCGATTCTGATAAATATCTGAATGTATCTTATCTATATTTTAAGTCTTTCTCTGAATTTTAATTCATCACGCAATTACTAATTTCTTTCAACCATTATCATGTGTCGTTTAAATTTAAGGATCAAAATTTTCATAAGAAACTTAAAAATTTTGAGTGAATTTTTATTTGAATAGAAATATATCACCCGTCCTTAAATTTCATTGATTTCGAGAAATAGAAAAATTGATTTTATGAATAGAACTCTTTTTAATCGGAATCTAAAATAAGCTAGCTTTGGATGCGAAGTCTGTATAGAAAATTAACATTAATGATTTAGAGAACATTAATTTTATATTTCTACATATTTCTCAACTAATGGAATAAATGCTATTTATTGGCGAAACAAAGATTTTTAAACTGAAATTAGTTGGTTTTAGTCATTTATATTTTAATTTGAAGCTTAAGATGAATAATTCGGTATCTGCAGATGTACAGGAGAAAATTAAATTAACAGACAATGTAAAATATGAAGTTAATAATATTAATAGATTTATAATTTTATACTTTAGTTTAATTTCATTCGTTAAATCAATTTCTTTAATTCAATAAAAAGTTAAAGGCTAACTTATTAGACAGCATTACATCGAAATATTTGAGTTTATGATAAAATTATAAGATTTCGTAGTATTTGTATAGAAGAAAATACAAAAATTTGTAATTTTTTAGATAGATATGAATTCACCAACTTTATATTTAAATGCAATCATTAAAAAATCGGCTGATTTCAATTAAATTTTGATTTTTTCTAAAATTATTACTTTTGCTTATATGATTATTTAAAAATTTGATGAGAAGATAAACTCTTAATTAATTTAATTAAAAGGTATTAAAATCAGTTTCGTAAATAGAGAGAACAATTGATAAGGAGCTAAGTTCACCAATAAGCAAGTCAGTATCACCAATGCTCCAGACACAAGCTACACTTGTGGATATGGCTGTTAGTACAGAATCGAAATTTACATGATCAAAGTGATCTCAATGACTTGACCAAAGCTGGTAAGAATTCGATAATCCTTTCGTAAAATTTTTGAGACTTTGATATCAATTTAGTTCTTTCTGTCTCACAAATATTTCAGTATGCAATTTTTATAAATACCCTCCCTTTAAAAATCTATCGTGAATTGTCTACTTTTAAGAAATGAGGATTTTCTCATGATGATTTGACAAAGATATAAATACATACAATAAATATTTTTTGATCAGCTTTTATTAATGCATTTTGAACCTTTTAAATGATTTTTATTAATTTATCTATTAATGTTAAAATTAGTGATGATTTTAAACTTTAAATAGTTAGTTATATTTTATTATTACCCAAATAGATTTCATTCTTTCTTTATTAATTTCTCGAGATTTTCATAAGATATAGGATTCTTTATATTCAGAAAAATAACTACGGGTGTTTGCTTTTGTACATTTTAAAAGTTATGCAGCATTTATTAAATTAGCTTTTGCTTTAGTATATCTAATTTGTTCTTAAAGAAATTATTGGTAGCCAATTATCCTTTCAATATAAAAATAGTATCATCTATAGATTATAAATTCTATTGTTTGAATAAAATCAAATTATCATAACCCATGAAGCCGTATATTTAATCTGAAGTCAATTTGTTATTTTTATGAGTCATAGATACCAAATTATCATCACGCATCTTTCAGACTGATAAATAGCCTTTTACTTGGTATTGAGGGTGTAGTATGAAATATTTTGAACTTAATCTAAAATTCTAATTAAATAGACTTTAACTCATATTTGGATAGCTATCAGTAGAGAAATAAATATTTTAATCTTAAAGATAATGATTGAATTTCTTTTTACATCTTTAATTTCAAGTATATTTTGGCTAAAAACTGGTATCGTGAGCTAATGATATACAATAACTTTCTTATTTTTTATAAACTTCTTTGCTGTTTTTCTTCTCAAAGTTCTTCAATGAATCTACCTTAGTTCCTTTGAAAATTTCAGGAGTCACAAGAGAAAAGAACTTAGCGTTTTGCTTTTCTGAACAGTTAAATGCAAATAATTAGCGATTTTACTTTTTTCCTTTTGTCCTTAAATCTTCATAAGAAATTATGGAGTAAAAATAAACTGAAATTTGAAATACAATATTAAAAAAATTGCAAAATTAATCACATTAAAGGAAAAGTCTCATACAGTTGAAGGAAAGTAAAAGTGATCATTGGTAAATTATTTTCAATTTTTATAAGAAATTTGTATGCTGTATGGATGTCTTTTTTATTAATTCACAATAATGATTTGAAGTTGATTAAATTCTAGATTCTCCATCAGACAAACTATTTCCTCTTGAAGCTATTTTATTTTACAATACAGATATAAAAATATAATTTTTAATAATCGTATTTATGCTTTCTTTGATATGGACAGTGTGATGACTTTGACTTATAGACCAGCTTATAAAATATTAATTGTATAAAATAATTAACTTACGATTAAAGCATTTTAATTAATGGTATATTTATAATTTTTAGTGAAATCAGAAGATTGATGCTAAGTTTTGATTTCTCGCTGACTTTTTTATTTTAAATTTGATTTAAATTATTGTGAGATAAGTTAGTTTTTATTATTTGATCTTTGTCAATTTCAATTTATTGACGAGAAAATATATGGAATCTAAGCTACATAGTTTGTTGTCATAAATCAATAAAACCAAATAGAGATGATTTTACTACCTATTTGTGGATTGAGGATTTGTGCTGTTTTAAATTAAAAGTTGTTGAAATTTAAAGAGCATATGCAAATCGAGTATAAATTAATATCTTCATAATGAATCAAGAGTTACATATGATATTTTTATTAATAAAGATATTTTTGTCTCTTATATAAAAGGTTATACTAGGAAAATACTTAATAAAATAAGTATCAAAATCTGTTTTGTTTGGTTATACTTTCTATAAGCCTTAAATTATATTTTAATGATGATTTTAATATACTTCTGCGCAAAAATATCTCTGCTATCAAAATACACCTTTTCAACAAATAAAATTCATATGTTGCTAAGAAATCACACTTTATATAACCTTAAAATCTTTTTATCTATGATAAAATTTGTGTTTAAAATATTTTTATTAAGCACAATTTTAAGTTGGAAATAGAATCTTCAATTAATAAAAGTTATTATTAAATTATGATACTTCGATCCTATTTGAAACAAATTTGAATCTCTTTGTTTGTTATATTTTAGCCTTAAATTTAACCTTTACTAAACGATCCTTTATCAAAATTATACCAGAAATCATTCTATTTTATGTGAAATTACATTCTATAAAAGTGGGGAGCTTATATTTCCTTTTCATTTTTAATGTTTTAGATTTAATCAAAACTATTTTCTAAGAGTATTTATTTAAATAAAAACTTATAAATAATATTAATTTAAGTTTTTTCTTCATTTTAGTTAAATGGAATTTTCCTTCTCATCAATGAAGAAATGATGATAACTAACAATCTTATAATATTTCATGGCATAATCTTTAAATGATCCTATCAAGTGATACATTTGAGATCTAAATTTATTCTTCATATTTTTCAAGATACTTTTAAAAAGGATAAAGATTAGGACTACATTCTGGGTATTATAATAGTTGCATACAAATTCATGAAACAAAGTTGAATTATTTTAACGTTGTCTCAAATGAAGATTTTAATTTATGTGGTTTTAATCATTTTTTAATAAAATATTTTTAGTGATATTCATTTATTTATATTTAGAATTCTTTAATATCTTAATCTCTTTCTGTTTCTCTATGCGTCCTGTTAATTTTTTCTTCGAAATTCATCTAAAACTAAATGTCATTAAAAATGGATCTTAGTAAAATTTTTTAAATCTTTTAAATGTATCCCAGAATGAAACTTTTTGCTTTTCTCAAAGAAAAAAGCAGAAAGACACTATTTATTTTATGAGAGTATATTCTTTTTACTTATTATTCAAAAAATAAAGTCAAGCTCTTTATTCAGTTGAATAATTGTGACAATCTGATGTTCTTTCAATTACATCTGTTCATACAAAAAACTAACTATTTTTCTCCTTTCAATTTTTACCCCTTTCTTCTTATATTTGATTGCTATTTTATTCAAGTATTCATAATAAAATCGTTCTATACTTTATAATAAACATAAGTTAACTTCAAATAATTTCTATTGTCTTTCTACCTTAAACTTTCTCTTCTCCCCTATCCTCTCCTCCCACGATGCTTCGTCTTTTCTCAATTGTTGATTTATATCCATTAAGATCTTGTGCTATTTCCATCAAAAATCATCCAACCCAATGAATCCCTTTCATTCTCAAGTATCTCATTTCCAATCTTCTTATTTATGCAACCCAGCCAATCCATACAAATCTTCTCCTTTTCTCTGAATCCCATTAAAATGTACTTTTCTTTTCTTCTTTCCAATAGAACTAATTTCTATCTATTTCCACAATATCTCTTCTAAAATTCCAGTCTAATTTCTCCGTGATAATAAATCTATTCTGCATCTCCAATCCTATTCTCAATATCAAGCATTTATTTTCCCTAATAAATCCTCTTTTTCTTAGTATAATTTTATATTTTTATTATAACAAAAATTAGAATATTAATAATAAGAAAAATCATTTATTCTTGATTTAAATTATATGCTGTTTGTGAAGAATTTTATAAGAGAATTCAATGATGTTAAACTATTAAAAGAAGAGTGGAAATGTGATTTGGAAATTAGGGGTAGAAGAGGTGATTGATTGTGGGTATAGGAAAAAGACAACGGATGATAAGACTGTCAGGTTTTGAGCCTGAAGTATTGATCTCTTTGTGAATTCTAAACTTTTGCTGAATATTAAAAGGCAAGGGTATGTGGTGTCACTTGCCAAGTCGATACTTAATCAGTTACTCAAACAATTAGACCAAAGCACTAATCCTGCAGGGAAAGCTTTTATTAAGCTTGTTAGAGAGGTTATTGCACAGTATGAAGAGACAAATGAGACTATACAGTCAAAGTTTGATCAAATGGAACAGAGATATGAGGGTTTGCAAAAACAGATGGAAGAGGAACTTAGCAAAGCTAAGTTGTCTCATGAAGAAAAAATTGCAGAGATTATGAATAAACTAAGTGAAGTTCAAAGTGAGAATGAGAAGCTTAAAAAATTCAATGAATCATATAAAAACCTCCCTACTATGAAAGACTTTGATGATCTTATTGATATAAATTGTAATCTAAGAAGTAATGTTGAATCTCTTGAAAAAGACTTAAAGTACTCGAAACTCAAAGAAAATAAACTTATGTATTTATTCTTTTGTGCTCAAGAATCTGGATTCCCTATTGGAGATTTTTATGATAAAATTAAGAAGATTCCTACTGAAAAATTTGAAGATCTTCTTAATTCAAGTAACTCTAAATAGCTCTATAACGAGTAAGAAAAAATCGAGATTCGTGATTAAGAAAGGAATTAATCAAAATAATAGTATTTCAAGCTCAGGCATAATTGAGTATGTATCATGTGCATCAAGTAGTTACATGCCTATTTCATATGGAGAGCCCATCAAGATTTGAAAGCCTGACATTGTAAATACTCTCGACTTAAATCAGATCTCTCGATACCGTTCAGCATCAACCGGGTAATAACTCGAAGTCATTTGACTATGTTCCGTCCTTCGAAGCATATGATCATCACAAGAAAAGCATTTCAAAAATTGAAGGTTCTGCAATAAACATGTTTGCAAGCAACAAGTACCTGTCATCGATCCTGCCTCACTCCGAGACTGACTGAGAAATCGACAAAGAGTCCCACTTCGAAGCCAACCACTTTGGCATTGACTAAGAGACTCAGTGTGTTTGCAATTCAATGCGAATGCTGCGAGCATGTGAATCAAAACTGGAATAATTGATTTTAGCTATATTTATAACCAACTCTGAATTTACAAATTGAATAAACTTTATTTGGTCTGCTTGTTGCAAGTCTCAAACAGTCTGCCTCTTAAAATAAGAGAATCAATTTAGCAATAAAATACGACAACGCTTTTTCTGCAACCTAATAGTCTCGAGGGATTGAAGCAAGGCTGAGTGCTAAACTTCAATATTTTGAATATGATTTAAACTTTTCAAATTTTTATAAAGATTTTGTACATTCAATTTGCATTTAAGATTTTGGGGTTTTGGGGTTTTGGGGTTTTGGGGTTTTGGGGTTTTGGGG
>JAQGFW010004371.1:0-10186 GCA_030463445.1 Euplotes aediculatus
CCCCAAAACCCCAAAACCCCAAAACCCCTTATAGTAACCAAAAGATTGAAATTGGCTTCTTCTTTAATAAAAATAATTTAAATATTTGAAAGATGGGAAACAAGCAAGTGGTAGATCAACCAACTGTGAAAGATAACAACCAGGAAAAAGACAATAGCAATACCCCAGAGGTTCAAAAAACTAAAAATTATATCGAACAAATTTGAAACATCCAGTCAGAATTTAGGTATTTATATATTGAACAATAGTATTTGCAAATAGCGATATTATTCCAATCTTTCAAAAAAATGTTGATTCTTATCCAAATATTATTTTTAACTAAATAGATAAAATCTAAACTAAATAGTAATACACTTTTTAAGTCAATATTTTATTTGAAATAAAATCTACGATTCATAAAAGGATTAAATCTTTTCTTTTTAATATTTTGCAGCTGTAAATTATATGCTTATTTGCTTTTATTCATTTAAAATATGTTGCAAATTTTGATGAATTTAGCAAAATTTTGATTTTAATGTAATAAGCATAATTAACGAAATATTAAAATTGCATTTAGCAAAGTTTATATGGTCATAAAAGAAACATTGTCAGAGATTAGCAGACAGAAGGAACAAGTAGAGTTTGTGCAAATGGAAAACATTGATTTGTGCCAGGCATTAAAGGGAACAGCTTTTAATATAAAATTCAAAAAACTATTTAATACTAAACAAATGATTAAGAATATTGAAAATGGATTTGAAAATCTACAGTGAAGTTATTGAGATAATAAAGCAAAGTGGGCTTATAGAGGAAATGAAGTAAATCCTTATAAACTTTACTGAAAATTTCACTATAAAGATAAACTTGGCTCGAATTCTCAAAACTGTATCAATCTTATTGATACTCTTCAATTGAATAAGATAATAATAAGGGAGCTTGAAAGACTTATAATTTATATGCAAGTGAGGATTGGCTACTTTCTTATTGAAAATGATAAGAAAAATTCAAAATTGTTTGAAAAAATTCAAGAATTTATTGATGAAAAATCTAAAGATCTCGAAAATTTACTTCAAAGCATTGATGTTAAGAGTTGAAAAATAAACCCAAAGGAAAGCACTAAGATGGCAAAAAGAAGTAATAAAATCGACTATGAGTACTTTTCTTTTATAAAGAATGATTGAGATAAATGAAGAGATATTATTTTCAGCATTTTATCAATGATCCCAAAAGTTTGAGGTCAAATTGAAAGTGACTCTTTAATTAAAAATATAATTGATTTATGTAAAGGAGTATCTCTTGAAGAAGAGGAAAATATGAGCATATCTTCTTCAGTTCCAGACTGCATATACAAATAAAGAGTACACACTAATCCATATACCTCCTCAGTTTTTGACATCAATTCAAGAGTTTGAGAATAAAATTAAAGATAACTGAAAAATCATTAAAACTTGCATGCAGGTATTTTATTTTTATTTTTATTTAATAACTTTCATCCATGTAATTATTTAGTTCCACAAAATAACATACTTTTGTTTCTAATTTTAATATGTTTTTTATTTCTTTCTCTTTATTACTTCATATTTTTTTAACAAAATAATTAGATTTTAATTTTAAATACGGCTTATTTCAAACATTTATTTATATTTATTAAGAAATACTTTATTATAAAATTTGAATGTAAATTATTTACTATTCACTTACAACTTGTATAAAATTTGATTCAAAATCTGCTTGATCACCGATATTTATAGCAAAATTTTATTGAAAGAAATTTTTCAAAAATTTTTAAATAGTAATTTGAAGCTATTTAAATTCCAAAAGTAATGTATGGTCTTCACTCATTTAAATATTGCTTTAAATATTATTAAGAGTTTGATTAACATTAATTTATTTTATTTTGCAGTATTATATTTTAATCGTTAAATTTACTTTTAATTTAAATCTTTAAATTTTCTTTCAAATTTTTACTGTAAAGCATTAAACAAATATCTCAAATTACTCAATTCAATTTTTAAATCAGCATAAAAGCAATTTGCTACTTAATTTTCAAAAATATGAGTACGAAGTTCTCTTTTAATTCTTCTTGTTCTTCTACAAAACAGTCTTCACATACATATTCAACTTAAAAGTAGAAACTCAGATTATTTAATATGTAGCATAAATATATGAAGATTTAGTAATTTGATTTAAATATACAATTCTCAATTTTTAAATTTTAATAGATATGCAGCTATTTTATGTCTCAATCTATCTTGTCTCGTTTCAATTTAAATTCATTATGGATCCTTAATGCTCGTATATTAGTATTTGCTAAATAACATTGCCTATAAATCCTATTTTAAAGTAAAAGTAAAATATAATCTCAATAACTTGCGAGCAATTATCATTAATTAATTTTTATCTTTAAAAATTATAAAACTGAGTATTAAACACTCGATTGTAAAGTTGTAATTAATTAGGTTTGCCATATTTAATCATTATTTATTTTAACTAGTGTATTTTCGATGAATTTAATTCTTTCTTAGTCACTAGTGATGTCAAACTTTAATGCTACATTTTATTTAGCATATTGTCAAATGGATATTTTAAGTTTTATTTTGTGAGATAAAACGATCTACAGGATCGTCTTGTTACGATACTAAACTTAAAAAAATCACATACTTTAATGTAATTCATTTTTTTCTTCAAAAAAGTTACAACTTTTTACTTTTGATTCATTCTTAATTTCTCAATATATTTTCAAAGCTCAAAATATTTAAATAACTTGGCAATTCAAATATCTCATTGGTGGTGAATTTAAACGATTCTTTACGGTAAATTTCGTTATTATTTTTTCTTTGATTGTGAATTAGTTTCATTTAATTTAAAGAAAATTCGTTAAATCTCAGTTTCATATGGGCTATGGTTGTATAATTTTAAAACAGAAAATAGTAGTTCGAAATCTTTGTATATTATTAGATTAACCCCAATTAAATCTGTATTTAAAATAAAATAAATTGATATATTTAAATAGTGGTTTCCCTTCTAGTCTCAGGTCAAGCATGCAGCAGTTGCTGCGAAGTATTGCATGATCCTCATCGTCCTGGTTCTGAGTTTTAAGCCGTTGTGATGGAAAATAAGCAGAGCAAACCTCTGAAAAGGAAATAACTGATGCTTGAAAAAGTAAATGCTTTTCGGATTTAACTGCGCTATTGATCAAATTAGTGAGGTTAACATTTAAGAAATAAGAGACGCTTTGTCCATTATCAAGCTGCTTAAAAAGAATATCGACATATGGAAGGAAAATTGTGAAGATAATGCAGTTGAAGATTTGTAATCGAATTGGCTGCTATCTTCTGTTTCACACTCCAGCAGTAACTTATATTCTAATTCGTTTGCTTTATTTAATATGTATTCCTAGCTTTTCGATTACTTTGCTTTATGAATTATTTAGAATAAACACATGTCTGTTTCAGTTTGGAGTAGTCATTCCAAAATCATTAATAATAAACTTCAAATTATTTTTGACATAACTAAATTTTGAAGATTATTCATGTGGTTTGTATACTTAGGAATCTATTCATTTAATATGTTGATATTGTTGGTGCTGGAATATTCTAATTGAATTAGTTCAATTAATCCTGCAGTTTAAGTCTTCATTCTCCTGCACAAAACTACCAATATCTTGAACAAAAATCACACTATTAATCTCGCAAACTTAATAAAAATTTTCTAATTTGTATTGTCATAATTGTTGATTGAAAAGCAAAATTCTTTTGAATTGTTATCAGCACTATCAGCGTTTTATAATTTTTATGCATTAACTATAACCAATCTCTTTATTCAGTTATGTGGCAAAGACTAGGGTTTATTTCAGGATGGTATTTCTCCATTTCGGATCACGAAAAAGCCTTGCTGAGGTAAAATAAAGGAGGAACCCAGATAATTAGATACTAGCCTTCATATTTAGTTGCAACTTAGAAGTTGAAAAAAAAGAGTCATTGATAGGTGCAGTGAAACTCAACAAATTATTTTCAATTAATTAAACTTTATTTAACAAAAACGAAAAATTTACTCAGTATCAATTTATTAAAATGTTTTAATATAATAATATTCATAGTAGAGGTATTGGCAAATTGAGTGATGGTCGGACTTATGATGACTGCTACATAAATAATCAAGAGAATCTTCTGCAATTAGTGTGTTGGTGATTATAGAATCATAGCTATTGATTATTTTTATAAGGCTGATATTTCCTTACTTTCTCCTATCTGAAGCAAATTTTAATTTATTAGTTATATGATTTAAATGTAATTTGTTTTTACTAATAAAAATAAGGTTGATTCTTGTTTCTTATAAGTTAACATCCATGTTTCAAAACTCATTTAAAGAACAAAACAAAATTTCTGAAAAGTAAATGTTATACTTATTTTGGTACTTATCCAATAACTATCATAAAATTGGTATGATTATAAATCAAGTTAATGAAAATTTGAAATGCTCTACTCTAAATCTTTCATTGAAACCTACTTTTCTTTGATATAATTTTTATTTTAGCAGGTGCAAAAAATGATTGACACTGCTGAATCACTAAATTGCATGCTCGAAGAAAAGCTTGATGAGGCAACAAAAAGATTAATATCTTTGGAAAAAGAAAAGTTAAAAGTATTGGGTAAGAAGCTTAATATTTACATTTAAATCAAAATTGATTTATTTTATAAGAAATTTCATTTTACATAAAATGATTTTTACCAGACACAAGGTTTTATAGACCAATTATTTAAAATTTGAAGCAAATATTTTATTATAACTTTAAAGATGGCTTATAAATTGTATTTTCTATTTGCCAACAATGAATTAATAACTATAAACATAATTATTAAGTTGATGTATATTTATTTTTACTTTATTTAAAAACAAATCAGTCTGGATTTTATTTTGATTGAAATCTCATTTAATTTACATGTTTAGTCATATGCCCAAACTATCAAAAATATAATTTTCTAATACATTTTAAACCAAAATAATCTTTCCATTTGCTTTATATAATAATTTTTTGATCGATAAGTAAAAACTTTTATAATAATGCTAAATCTTTATTAATTTTGAGATGATAAATTATATCAAAATGAAATAAAATGATTTCGAATTATTTTTAATTAAGAGAAGACAAAATTAAACAATTTTATTTAACTTTAAATCTGAATTTCAAATCCTTATTTCCTTTCTCTTTAATTTTTGAGAATTTATATTCATCGATAATTAATCTTAATAACAGTTCTTCAACTCTAAAAATATTTTTAAAAAATGGATTTAACTGTATAATTTTGTTTCTAAAGCAAAATAATATGATCTCTTTGGGCTGAATCAATATGACTAATATAATGCTTATATTTGAAGCTATTGTTGAAGTTTACTTGTGATTTAGCATTACTCCATATATATGCTTTTTTAATTCGTTATATGTCCTCTTCTGATAAGAATCAAGCCCCAAGTCTATCAGCAATTGCTTATAGCTCTGATTCTTCTTTCAACGTCTGAAAATCTGCACTTTACTACTGAATTTTGATCATATACTTTTTTTTGATCGTCAAACAAAATTTGCTTGTATTCTTTATATTTAAAAATAAAAAGGATTTTACTTAAAATTTGAAAGTAAGTCTCTATTACCACTTATACTTTTCATACTTCTTTTTAATTTAATTTTCAATGATACTTTGCTTCAATTAGTATAAAATTTGCTTATTTATGTTTATTTTTTATTTTTGGTCTTAGATATTAAACTTTAAATAATAAGTTGTAAATTTGAAGAATCATACTTAAATTAACTTCATTTAATATCGAATTGATATCATTAAAGTAAATTTTTTTAAACAATAATTAAACAGTTATGTTAGTTTTATTTCTATAAATAAAGAAATTTGTGAATAACTTTAAAATTCTTAAATAAGCACATATAAATTTAGTGTTGAGCAATAAGTATAAATATATTTGAGATAAAAATGGACTTGCTATCTCAACTTCGTTAGATGATTAACAGACAATTAGTAAATAATTTTACATGCTCAACTTTATCTCGACTAAAGTAAGAAAAGTACGTTGACATGCAAACAAAGTTTTAAAACTATTTAGGACATGCTAATTAATTTGGTAAATAAAATAATTAGAAACAACATAAGCATTTATATTTGTTTGGTTTTTATTGCTCCAAAATTACAATTTAGATGCATTATTCAAATAGATGTAGACTTTTGTGGGATTTGCAATGCTGCTTACTAAGATTTCAAATATCTTTGAATAACCTAAACAATTGTTTTACCTTTAAGCATATCGAGATATTTAATAAAAATTTCCAGTTCACATTTGAGGTATATAAAAATATAGAAACTCATGATATTACTTGTAGCCATCTTTTACATATAAATTTTCAATAATAAAAAGAATAGTAAAATTAAAAAGTTTAGTTTCATAAATCATTACTTTGTCCTAAATTCAAACTTTATATCAAATATGGTTTCTAAATAAATGAATCTTTATTAATATAATATAAAGGAAAACTATATCATACAGTAAAAGTATTTAATATTGATGTAGTTAAGTAACTCTAAATTTTACTAAGCAATTCTTTAAAAGACATTCAAATATAATTAAAAAATATTAGCAGAAACAAATAATTATGTGTTTATTTGATCAACACCTGCTAAACCTTAAGTTATTTAATTTCCCAAATCACAATCGAGAAACAATTAATTGTGAGTACTATCTTTTTAGTGTTTTTTTCAAAGCATCTTGTGAGCTTGATTAAATTTTAAATTATAGAAAAACTCACGCCAAGAAATGCTCAGTTTTATATAGACAAAATGGAATTAAATCCTAAAGAAGCTAAAGAATTTAAGTAAGTAAACAAGAATATATTAATGAATGATAAATTCATCAAAGAATATATAATGTGGAGCTTAGAATTTTAGATTTTTATTTAAAAACAGCAATAAATCTTTTACAAATGATTCAATATTTTGTACTTATAATCAAATTTATAAAAATGCAAATTTGGAAATGCTCTTTTCATAATATGAAATAATTATAACTCACAAATATTAAGATTATTAGAAAATTACTATCCTGATTCTCCAAGCTTAAATGATTTTTTATTTGGAAGGTATAAATACTTAAGTATAAAATAAAAAAAATTAAATTAAGCTAAATTTAAACATTTTGTTCTATGAAAGAAAAAAAAAGTATATCTTTTGCATTTTAAATATTAAAGTAGTCGATATAAAAATTGTGATCTTGATAAAAAAATGACCTTCGAAATTTGATATATTGATAAATATTAAAAAAAAATATTATGCTCGTTCTCTTTCACTTTTTATTAAATTTATTAATCTTCTAAATAAATGCTTGAAATCTGATTCCATTTATGCTGATTGTCCTTTATTAACTCAATATATTGGAAATGTTTTTGAACGCAAGTAATATTAAATATTTTTCAATGACTTCGATCAAGTTTAGAATTGGACTGGTAGCTAATATTTTGAAAGAATAAAATATTTGTGATTAAATCTAATTCAATATTCGAATTTTTGTTCAAGAGAATATTTAATTCAATTCTATAAAATACAAAACATTATATAAACATTTTGATTAATTTAGATGCTACATTTTACAATATTTTTCAATAGATCATTTGGATTCAAATTGATCTAGCAAATTTTATTTTAATTTTCAAGCCAGTTAAATAAATAATTTAGTATTAATAATTAAGCATAATAACACTTTTCAAACTCTCACTTGATTAAGTATCGATGCTAATTTATAAGAACTTGATTTATCAACCATAATTAAAGTAAAATAAAATTTTGACATGAATGTCAACTTGAAAAAATTTATGAGCCCAATAAGGTCAAATTTGTTTTTGCAACGTAGTTTTCCTGAGTTTTTAAAATATATATGAACTCCGGTAAATAATAAAATCCTAAAAACAATTATAATAAAATAATTTGCTCTTATCAAAGCTGATATCAGTTGTTGAAGAAATACAAAATATGAGCTGAAGATTTATACTTGATTTTCAAGTTGTTGAAATCATTTCTTGATTTTCAAGTTGTTGAAATCATTTCTTGCTTTCAATTTATATAATACAAACTATCATTAAAAGCATTAATTTTTCAGTTGTAAGTTTGAGTATACGTGATAGTTTCAGTTGAATCTACTCTGTGCTAATCAGAAATAACCTCCCTTGATCAATCTCGAAATAAGGTTATTCTTTATATTTTTTTAATAAAATAATTTAATTTTTGGTTCAGCACAAAATTCTATTTAGATGTGAATATTTAATGATGTTCATTAAGTTATGAAATAAACTATAATTTGAATTCAAAATAACATTATTATTTTTTATTATTCTTCTTTCCATATGATAAATTTGATTTTTTACAACCTCCTTTGATAAATAATAAATTATCAAAAGATGAAGAAATCGAAGGAAAACATTTATCTATACTTATATTATTATAATGCACAACTAATGAAATTGTAATATACAAAAAATGCACTTTATTTCACAGCGTATAAATTAGAACCCAAGTAATTAATAGAAATCAAATCTATATGTTGTGAGTTGACTCAATATAAATTTGTGAAATAATTTATATATTTTCAATAAATAAGAATGCTATTTATATAACTCCATATTCAAAATTACAGAAAGAACTTTTAAAAATGTTTAATGGAAAGAATATTTTTTGATGCAAAAATTGTTAAAATAGTAACTTATTTTTAATTTTTATTCATACTTTAATTTTTAGTAATCTATTATAAATTCGAATAATTGAGCACCAATTTATTAAAAATTATGTTCTTTAGAAAATCACATTTGAGCTTCAGAAAATCAATTTTTTTAAAGAGAGTTGATTTATTTTAAGATCAAATATTGTATTCAAAAATAATCTTCACAAAATTTGAGTAGAAATACAAAGTCCTGCGATATTTATTAAAAAAACACATCTTTACTTGATACATATACTTAAACATTAATTGATAAAATTATTTTCCAAATTAAATAAAAACAATTAATCAAATCATAAATTGAATCGATACTTTGGATATCTTAGATGAGTTGAGATTTATTGAAAATAGCACAACAACATAAAATATATCTTTTCGAAATTAAAGTAAACCTTTTAATAATCAAAGTCTAATAAACAGAATGTACCTTAATTTTAAAATAAAATAAACAGAATAACTAAGGTAAAATTATTGATAATTATACTGATTTAAATTCAGAACGTTATATTGAATCAAGTTGATGTCAGCTTTCAATTTATATATTACAATTATTATCTTGCTTTCAATTAAGGAACAAGTTTGCGAAATCATTAGCAGAATACAAAAGAATGGGACAGTTCAACTTCGGTCAACATCATTACTCTTCAGATAATATAAAGATAAAAGTTGTTACAGAAAAATATAAGAAACAAGTTTATTTTGGTGAGATGAAAGAAGGAACTAATATTCCTCACGGTATTGGGATAGTAATATTCATGAGGGATATTGGAAAAATAATGTTTGAGATGGGAAAGGAAGACGTATCTATAATATTGGAGACATTTATATTGGAGGTTTTGTGAACGATAGATTTAGTGGTCAAGGGACTCGGTACTACAATGGAGACACATATATAGGGAATTGGAAAGGCTTAGGTGGCGAAGGAGAGATTATCTTTCAAGATGGGTCAAAGTATTCAGGACAGTGGAAATTCTTTTATGGTAAATACTTGAAAAATGGACAAGGAACTCATTATTCAGCAAATGGACAAGTACTTAATTCAGGCATATGGTTTAAAGATCAGTTTATGGGACAATCAATTAATTAATAAAATTCTCATTTTTGTTAATCAACTTTTTATTTAATATTTTTGTGATTTATCTAATTTATTATTGAGCTGTGTTTACCTATTATGTCACATTTTAATATTAATTATCATTTAGAAGTTAAAATAAAACTTCTTCTTGAATTTTTAAAAATGATGAATGCTTACTAGTGATTTTGGTAGTAATATTTTCAAAGACTGAATAATTTTAATTTTTTATATAGAGCTTTTATCAAAAATTTTTAAAGATTTGCTTAAAGTTTTAATCAAAAATATTGAAATCAAAAATATAGTTTAATAATCAATTTCAATATCACTTTCATATTCTGGGGTTTTGGGGTTTTGGGGTTTTGGGGT
>JAQGFW010004441.1:0-10118 GCA_030463445.1 Euplotes aediculatus
TCTTTATCCAATATAAATGATGGTTTCATTTTTGTTGAATTCTTTAGCATGCTGTTAGCTTCAATGCATTCTTGTAAGTTATGGGCAAGAGATGAAATCCTTCATCTTATAGCTGACCCGTTCAAGTTTGAGCACCATCAACATTCAACCGGAATCATGTTTTTATCTCAGAAATCAATAAATTCCTTGAATTTAAGCTCAGAATCAAAGTACAGGTTTGTAGAATCAAAATCTTGGTTGTCTTTGAAATCGACTGATAATTCAATTGCTTCTCTTCATTTATCAAAATACGTTTTTTGCTCCTCTTCTTGACATTCAAAATTCTAAATAAAAAATTGAAAATAAGATTTATAAAAGTAAATATCAATGAATATAATAATTTTTTCTATTTCAAGTTTTGAGCTGAACTTTATATCTTTTTCAGATGATGAAGAAAAACTTCATAAGCCTCTTTCTGAGATTATAGATCATAAGATTAAGTTAAATTTTTATAATTTAAGTTGGAATAAATTGTTATACAAAATACAATTCAAATTTTTTCAAATTTTTAACAAAGTTCAATGTTAATCAACCTAATAATAAAAATATACTCCTAAATTTAGAAGAGATCTATGAATGCTGCTATATTGCAAATACACTATTAAAATATGACTGTAACAAACATTTATGTTCAACATAAGATCTTCTTCACATTAAGATTAATAATAATTTACGAAGTATTTTTTCAAAGGGAACCATGAAGTTCATCACTACATTTCATCGCATTTCTATTACCGAGATAAACAAATTGCTCAAAAACTATAGAGTAAAATATCAAGAAATGCTATATATCTTAAAATTAATTTGATGAAGACGAGAATTTAATTCAAGAATATACCCAAATGATATAGCACTACTTGCAGGAACATCAAAGATCAATGATTAAAATAGAGCAAATTCAATGTCATTTTGTTTATTCTAAAAAAATTTAAACTCTTAAAACTTAAATTATGTATATTTTGAAAAAGTAGATTCAGTATAAAGATTCGAAAAACAAAGAAAATCGAGATAAATTTAATTACAGCCTGAAGCATTAAAAGATTATGAGAATCAAATGCTTCAAGCATCGCTTGAAATGCAGGAGTTGAGCCTGATTTTATTTATGAATTTTCAATAAGTTCAAAATATAATAGGCACTAAACTAGGTCAAATATGGTGGAGAAGGTTTGTGTAAAAGTGAGATATAATAATTTTTCAATGTTTTTTATGTTTTCTCTTCTTAAAAATTTAAGAGATTCAAGAAAGTAAAAGGGCGATATCTTCAATTCAAATAAAGAAAACAATTTGTCTGATTTGATAAAACACATTCTCATATTTATTTATTTATTTATTTATTTATTTATCAGAAAGAGATTTACGAATTTGCTTTAAAATTAGAAACTTTTTCAAAACTAAAATGACGAAGGATGTGGAGAATTTATATTGTATTCTTCATTTTAATAAATTTAATTAATATTAAAAATATTTTCTTGAGTTAATTTCTCATAAAATAATTGCTCTTAATTAATAAAAAATTGAGGATAATGGAAAGAAATTTATTAATTGACTTTTTGTAAAATATTTTGATTTTGGAAGCCCTTCTAATTTTGAAAACTAACTATATTTTGATGATTTTATTATTTTTGATTTTAATTAATACCCAAAGACGAAAATCGTAAAGCATTAGCTAAAATTTTTATTAAAATTTTGGTAAATATCAAAGTTGGTAATGAAGAGGCCTAAATGAATTAAAAACCTTCAAATTTTTTTGTACTTAGGGTAAAGTATGATAATACTGATTATAAAATATATGTTGTACACCTTCTGAATTATTAATAACTTAAGATTAAAAAAATCTTGTTTTTAAACCAACTTCAAATTATATTTATATTATTTTTAATACATTTGATTGCTGATCATACATAAAATAAAAATATAAATAAATCAGATAAATTATATTAAAATTATATAAAGTATTTTCTTTTTAATAAATTAATATCTTAATATTACTAACAACTCGATTTAAGTATGAAAATATTAAATGATTCCCTTGTAACAAAGACTATAATATAGAGTAATAAACTTTTGTCATGAATAAGAAAATTAAAAACCAATTTATAATAAATTAAATATTATTAAAAACCAAAAATTGATTTATCTTAATAGTTTAATTTATTACCTTATACTGAAACATTATTCAATAGCGACTTTGTTCAATATCAACTTGATTATTTGGTAGTTTATCTTTGTCATCATTTTCAAATCTTAAATTCGGCTGTTCTTTCTTTTTCTTTTTATTCGACATGCATTTAGAAATTGTTTCTGAATCATCCAAGTCTAAAACCTCAAATCTACAATATAAACTTATATTTTTAAAATAGTCGATATCTAATTGTTTTAAAAATCTCCGTTGGTACTGTCAATCAAAAAGATTCAATGACCAATTTAGAGTTCCTCTGCCTCCAGCTTTATTAATTTGAAATCCCGTGTAATTTTGAAGAATTTTGTTTCACTTTTCAATATCTTTTTTAAGTCGGTCTATTGAGTCTAAATTGAATGAGCATAAAAACAACAAAATCCATTTTGCTTTAATCTAATTCAACTGCGAGAAGATATATACTGTATTTAAATTTGCAAGCAACCACATTTATATATGAAATCTGAAACTTAGCGGTCTATCAAACTAATAGATTTAAACGAAAAAAAGAAATGGAGAAAAGAGCCGATAACAATGATTTTCGACATTCAGATTATGATCAAAGCCCTTTAGACTAAATCAATGAAGAACTAAAAAAACACCAATGAAAAATACTACCATACTTGATGAGTTTATTAAAGATGATGTTATTATCTAAAGCTTTATGGTCTATCTAAGAAGATAATGCTACTAAGTTTAATATCTAGATTTTAGTCATTGATAAGTAGGCTGAGCTAACAGATTACAATAATTATATCTTTAAGTGAGTATATAAATCTTTTTTTAATGATTCATCATATTGTTATGAGTTTAGAAAAATGACATACTATCATATCGCCAAAAATGATGATATCTTACACAAAAAATCTTCAAGACTATCATTGCTGAGGTCTTTTAAAAAGGCCAAGAAATAGCCCTGAATGATAATTAGATCTGATAGGATTCAGATGTCTGTTCCAAATAAATAATAGTTATCATCTTTTACTCAGGAGAAATTTCAGTTAGTGGTTGAGAATAATTTTGCAGATAAACAAGTTACTCTTTTCAAAGAGATAATGAACAGTACAGTTTACTAATTCATAAAACAGAAAAAGTAAAGTACTTAATTTATAAAAGGCCACAGATAGAAGAATGTTCAAACGATATTTGAGTAAGAGTTTTCAAAATCAATTCTTCGTCAAATCTTTATTTATTTTAACGAAATACATAGTTTTAACATTATGTAATAACTTATTTTACTCTCTTTTAAGTTAAACTTCAGATTAATATTTTGATATAAAAATAGTAACAAATAGTATGTATTTTCATCAGCATTAATTTTTTTATTTATAATTTGGTTATAATATTTAAATTAGAAATTTTATCAAGAAATTTATACAAAATACTTGAGAGCTAGAATCAAAATCTGGAGAGATGATGAATTGTGTTAACATTTACCACAATAAAATACACTTTGGTAAGTATGGAATAAAAATATATTCATTGTGAGACAAGAATATTGGGAAAAAACTAAAAAATTCAAAGAAAAATAAGCCTTCCTCAACAAATTATGTGATCTTAAGAAAGTTGTATCTGTGATTTAAAATTCTCTTATTATTTTCATAAGTGAAAGATTACGTTCCTAAATAAAATTCATGTTTGATGACTCAGAACTTCCTCATCGCTAAGGCATTAATTGATAATCGTGAGAAAAAAAATCACTAATTATGGCTTGTTTTTCATATTTAAAATAAAAATTATTATGTTGTTATTTGGATTTGCAATCGATGTTTGATACTGTAGTTAGTCTAATTATTTTTATTATATAATTAACATTTTATTGTTTAAATTTTAAATTTCGATATTTAAGTTTGCTAACTTATTTTCTATAATTTTAATATGCTTGGATTAAATTAAATTGTTATTTATACAGCTTTTATTATTTAATTATAGCTGAAAAATCTATTACTCATAATTTTTAATATGTCAAAGAAAAATTATATTTTATCCAATAATACATCATTTTGATACTCGGAAATTTTTAGATCTCAGATTCTTCATTTTAAAATTTTATAGAAGAATTGAATATTTTTTATTGGTATAACTCTACATTATTAACATCTAAATAATATATAAAATATTGTCTTCAGTTATAAATCAAAATTTAAAATATATAATGTACTTGAGATTACTATATCTAACCATGATTATTTTAATGATGGGGTATAGATATCATATCTGCTATATTTTATAGCTAAAATTTTTTTTAATCATAAATAATATTTAACTGTTTTATCTTTTAAATAAATAAAACAATATTAATTATTACTGTAATTTTTATACAAAATGATCAACTATCTTATAAGTAAATTATCACCATAAATAATCAAATTTAACTCCATTAAGTTATTAATTTCTTCAATAACTTTACATTTAGCAAACTTTATGCAACTAAAATTAATCTTCGAAAGATTAGTTAAATTTATCAATCTTCTATAATTTTATTTTATTCAACTTCAAAGCATTTAATAGTTTGAGGTTTTAAATCTTTTATTCTTTAAAATAGAATTGGCGTACTTTTGTCTTTATTTGCATTCTCGATATTTATGTCGAGGTCATTATTTTTATGAGTATCCTCTTGATTTTTATCGATTAGTATCAAACTATAAAATCACATATAAATCTCTCCATTTTTAATTTGAAAGAACTCCTTCAAAGGGAAAGGACTATTGAGTTCTCTCTCTTTATTTTCAATGCCTAAGCTATCGTATTCAACAAGCACTCTGATCCTGTCGCTGTTCTTAACGACGTTCGAGAAATCTTCACTTTTGAGGAGAGAGATTGGCAAGATGTTCAATTTTAGTAAGTTTGAGTTTAGCTGCAGCAGTTTCATATTGTTTGAGTAAAACTCTTCGAGTTTCTGTTTTAGCCTGTCATCGTACCAGACCAGACAGATTTCGATTTTCTCGAAAACAGTTTGGTACATTATTGGTAGGCTGTCAAATTCAAAGCCCAAGTACTTGAAGTCCTTCACCAAAAGTAATATCAGGTCGAACCCTTGAACACACGGCAGGTTTTTTATCTGATAGAAGTACATCGAAGGGAATATCTGGCTGTAAACATATACAAAGTTAATTATCATCTGCTCATCTTGATTTGGTTTGTTTTCTGGATCTAATTTAATGTAACTTCATTTGAAATAAAGGTGAAGCATTCACTTCTGAAATTTGGCTACAACTCTGGAGTAAGCGTCTATTGTCTGAGTTCTCTTTTCAAAATCAAGTTCATTGAGATGCTGTTCAATTTGAGTTATCTCTGGATTGATAGATGGATTAGAATCTAAATGGAAATTCATTAAGATATAAAGATATAATTTAGAAAAAGAAAAATTTGAGTTCAATCTAAGATATAGTTTAGCAGATAATGATAATATATTAAAGCTTGGTTTATATTAATAAAATACATTTATCAGCTTCGTTTTAAAATTTTACTGAATTAAAAATACTCGAAATAAAAAAATATATAAATTTATTTTTTAGATTCAAAATTTTCTTAAAA
Source organism: Euplotes aediculatus (assembly GCA_030463445.1). Taxonomy (NCBI): domain Eukaryota; phylum Ciliophora; class Spirotrichea; order Euplotida; family Euplotidae; genus Euplotes; species Euplotes aediculatus. Next base: position 5,753 of record JAQGFW010004441.1, read on the forward strand.
TTGTGATTAATAACAATAAAAGCATCATTTATTTAAGACATAAAATTATTGATTAAAAAACTTTTCATATCTTTATTAATTTAAAGTCTTATTAAAAATTAGTTAGATCCTTCTTAATTGAATTAAACTTCGTTTATTTTAGTTTAAACTAAACTTAAAAATAAATTTTCAATTTATATTGCAGAGTGTGTTAAAAATAATAATACAATTTAGATTTTAAATGAAGTGAAATTCAATTTTTATAAACTAATCATTTGCTTATTATAAATCACTTATGATTAATCTAATTTAAGCTAATATAAAATAATGGTTTGATTTGCACTACCATTTATTTCAAATTCTCCTGTTTTATTGCGAGCAAGCATATTTTCCTTGCTAAATATGTATGATATTTTTCTAATTTTATATGCTCTTTCAATTGTATTTTTGTGCTCTATTTCTCCTCTTAAGTTTGGAGGTTGTACTGAGTCCTCTTTAAACTTTTTCTTCAGTTGATACGTGAATGGATAGTGTTTCTTTGATTTTACTTCTGGCTTTTCTGCTTTTGTATCCTTTTGCTTTATATATCTTCTAGTCTTGTATTCTTTGTCAGAATAATTTTGTGTGTGTCTATCTTGTTCAACTGACTCTGAATCATCATTATTATCTGTATAGTTTTCATTTTTATAATCGGTATCATTCTGATTACTTCCACTAAATAACCGGACTGTCTCATCTGAATTCGCAGAAGATGACGATGTGTATCCTCCTGCATTTACTTTTTTATTATCATTTATGTCTTGTTCCACTAAAGCTCTTTGTAAACAAAATATGATTAAAACTATGGATTGTTTTGTGATCAAGTGTTTGTTTATATTTAAGTTTTCGATCAGTAAATTATATACCCTTTGATAAATATACAAAATAAGTTGAAATTGAGTATCAAATCAAGATAGCTAAAGTAACTGCATGTTCTGTTTCAATCCAATAAACAATTTTGGCCTTTAATTCAACTTACAGAAACCTATACAAAACTGTGAGTGCTTATATGAAAATTTAAAAGTTCTGAAGATAAAAAACTTTAATCAATAAAATTAATATGGTTTGATAATAAATGTTTTATTGTTTAATATTACCTTTAATTACTATAACATCAGAGTTTTGGCTGTAAACTGGTGCCCCAATTCTGTATCATTAAATTAGTTTGAGACTTACATTCTTAAATGATTTGTAAAGTTATCAAGATTTATCCATTTGCACGATGCTGTCTGGCTCATTCTTCGCTTCTATTCGATACTCAATAATGGTCAGCAACAAATTAGTTAAGTTTGCCTTTAAAGAATAAAATTTTACAAGCATATTAGTCATATTTAAGACATTTAGAATTGCTGTCAGATAAGTATAATTTAATAGTATAGTTATCTGAGAAAAAAAATTTATGAACAATGAATTAATCCAATTTTAGATTGACTTTATTTACTTGATTAAAAATCTTTTCATGAGACTACTGTAAACTCTTTTCATTTCAAGCTTTCAAAAAGTTAAGAATTATATTTTTATTAAATTACAACCTCGAAATATGTCAAATCTGTATTTGAATAATAGGCGAAAGTTTGATTTGATCAATTAATAAAGTACAGATTTCTAATCTGAGTCAGAATAAAATTTTAACAAATACAGATGAGAAAAAATGAAATGAATACAAATATAATAAAAGAAGGAAAAGATGTAGTAAATATAAAAGTTTTTATAAAAACTTAAATAGCACACAATCTATACACTTCATATTTAATACTCACATCAAGCGAAACTGTATATTCAATAAAATTTAGATAAATTTAATAAAATATTGAATGAAAAATAATAGAGCAAGCCAAAAAGCATAGTTATAATATAGCCTAATAATTACTATTTGAATGAAAGTTAAGAAAATAAAATTTAAATAATGGTAGACATTTATTTTTATTCAGTCATAAATAACTTTGTAAGTCTCTTTGATGCATTAAAGTTTAGAAAATTTAAAAGTATTTATGAAAATATAGAGTAAACTAATAAATGGAAACTTTTAAATAATAGAATACGCAGATGTCAATCTTATATAGCAATTACTTATTTTCTTTATAATTAATTTGATAACTCTTTTTATTAGTTTAAAATTTTATTTAGCCACAAAACATATGACCTGCTTTTTAAGTTGGCCTTTATTCTTTTAAATCTTTTGGTTGTTCAAATAAATCCTAATTTTTATTATACTTCAGCAAAGTTTAAGATTCAGGGAATATCTTCAAACAATAATCTTAGAGAAACTTTTTAAAGATCAAACATTGTAAGCTTGAATGAATGATTAATATTTATCTTTGAAATAAATCAATTCCAAATGTAGATGTTAAGTAAATCATAATATGATTAACCTTTATTTTTATTTGAGTCTCAGCTGAACTTTGATTAAATTAATAATGATGACTAATCTATTAATCGTATTGAAGTTTGTGATCTTCTCTTGCCTACTTATAATATATTTTGATCATAAATAAATTGAATAATACTTGTTAATAATTTAAATACTCGAAATTTGAGTTAATCTTTTTCAAATTTTTACAATTAAACAAAGTAGTTGCATCTAATATTTTATTAATACGAATTACACAAGTCTGAATGTAAATAACTTCAATATTTCGTATTTTTAAGTAAAGATTAATTCTAAAAGCAAACAATAAGCTGACAATTTTCTGAGTAAATTCTAGTTGAACTCACACAAACTTAGAAATAAAATAACAAAATCAATCAGGCATTCATTATTGTCTTACGATTTGTGGTTTGTGTTGTTCGCTATTTAAGTCCTTGGGATAAAAACGATCTGGCTCTGGAGTTAAAGTTCTTCTTTGTGTATTTTCTTCGGGCTTGAAGTCTAAATTTGACTTTTCAACGATCTTTTGATTTTTTAAGTTATCTTTGTACACCTTTGAATCGCCAATCTGTTTGTCTTGCTGACTGTAAAGCTTAGTCTCCTCCTAGTAAATGTAATTGTAAGTTGATCAATTACTTTGTGAAAGTAAACAGACAAAAAAATCAAAAAATTAAAATTAAAGAATTGTTTAGTCAGATTAAACTTTTAATTTTAATTAATTTAATTTTCAAAATAAATGGTTAAATTTTGTTTAAGGTTTAGCTAACTTTCTATAAAAACTAAGAGCTTTGTTATTATGAATGACTATAGCTTCTCAATTTGCTAAGTTTTCATGCTAATAATAACTGTTAACGCTGTTACTGCGTTTTAGCTTCGCTACCTTTGAGTATTTTTATTAAAAACACAAAATTTTAGATAAAAAGTTGTAAAATTCTAATAAAATTCGTTAAACGTAGTCCTTAAAATATTTATAAGCAAATGAAGCAGCAAAGATAATTTGAATTTGCAGAGACTTAGTTGTATTTGTAATCAAACGCTATTAGTTTCATCAAATGCACCTATAGTTTCAAATTTTAATTATCAGTGATGATGTATCGACTCATAAGGATATTTTTAATAAATCATTCATATCTCTTAATTTAATCCAAGCATTAGCTTTGACAGGTATTAGGAAGTTAATATTATAAGTGTTCTATGGTTGTTTCTAGTTTTCTTAATTATTTTCAAGCTTTAAGTGGTTAGATGACTAATCAACCAATAAAATTTTAGCAGAACAAACTAATCGATTATAATAAATAAGAGATCTTATCAAGCAAAATTAGTTGAAAAGTAAAATGAAGCAATTTAACTTATTGGACTCATAAATATCTTTATAATCCCTTCTTTGATATTTACAATAGAGATATTTCATAAGTACTGTAAATAAAATAAGAGACTTTAAAAGCAATATATTAGAGCATAATTGAAATTAAGCTTAAATTACGTCCTCGACTTTATGTAGTTTGATAAATGATAATTAAAAATAAACAAATCAATCATTTCAAATATATTAAATACATTATTCTGTTAATCTCTAACTCATAAGTACTATTTTTAAATCGATGATTTAATATTGATTATATATAGCTAGTTTACCTTTATATCTTCGTTTTTAATTTGAGAATTGATTTTTATACTTTTATCGTTTTGCATTAGCTCTACATTTTCATGAATATTACTACTTGTCATGTTCATTTCTTTTCCCTGTATTGACTTTGATTGGTTAGTGTTGCTGCTTTTATTTGAACTATTTGAACTACTTTGTCTTCTGCTAGTCTGGCCTGAATTATTTGATTTTCATTCTCCTTCACTTTCTTTCCCAGATTTAGATAGATCTGCTGACCCTCTGCTTGAACTGCTGTATCTGCTTGACATTTTTATTTATACAATTTAAAGTATTGACCTGGGGTTTTGGGGTTTTGGGGTTTTGGGGTTTTGGGG
>JAQGFW010004489.1:0-14170 GCA_030463445.1 Euplotes aediculatus
CCCCAAAACCCCAAAACCCCAAAACCCCTGAAAAAAATTCATAAATTGAATAAATTCATAATACATAAAATCTTAATTATTTAATAAATATTGTGAAATGGCAAAACAAAAAACAGGGAATCAGGCTCCAAATAGTCTCTCCGGAAAAACTCGAATCAAATTTAGCTTTTGAGTGATTGCTACATGCATAATAATGATGACAATATGAGTATCGATAGCAAATACAGGCACTTGTTCTTCCCCACCAGCAGGCACTGCGTCAGTAAATACAGAGACAGCTAGTTTCTCAGGATTTTCAACCTCAAGGATGTATAAAATAGTAAATGGCCCAGTGAATAACATGCTTTACTCTTTGATGTATGTATCTACACCAGATTATGCTGTCGTTAGAAAGACTGATACATCTGGAGTTCAAAGTTGGATAGCTTCATTCGCTTTTCTTCCGATCGCAAAGAGCCTTGCAATAGATTCTACTGAGCAAAATGTGTTCATTGCAAGTAAAACAAGTACAATGGTTGTATTAAGAATTTCAGCAAGCACTGGAGCAATTACTGAACAAAATTCTTAGTAAGCTCTATTTTCCAACATTAAGGATTGCAACTATACATCGTTAATTTCACGTTTATAAGCAGCTTATTTTGATCATGAGCCATTGTTATGCTTTTTGCTGTGTTAGTTTTGATGATAACAAGTTCGCAATATATTATTAATTCAGCATGATAAATGGTGTTTAAAAAGAATAGAAGAATTTTAAAGAAAAAAAGAGAGCACAAAATTAAGGCAAATATGAATTTATTTTAAATCAAATTAGTAAATTTTTAATCTAAAAAATTATTGTTCTCATTTATTGGTAAAAAATTCAAATTATGAATAGAATGTAACTGTTATTTTAAATAATATCATTTTTGCAAAATATTGATCACTGTTGCAATAATTGGCAAAGGATCATGAATTAGCTTTGTAAAGCACAGATTGATGTTATAAAAATTTTAATAAGATTTTTTAAATAAATATAATTTTGAATAAACCAAATAAAACTAGCATAAATTTTGTTGTCTCATATTAATTATTAGTGAATATCAAATTTTAATTATTTTACAATGTCAATATTTTCAAATTTCCTTTGATGTATAAACAATAAGTATACATTTGATCAAGCTGAGATGATAGTCTTAATTAATATAATAAAAAAATTTGAATTTTCATAACATTAATTATATATGATTTTTTGATTTTAGTATATTAATAAAATTTTATTTCAAGTGTTATTAAGAGACTGATTAAGAAAAAATCAAGTAAAGGATTATAAATCTGTTGGAATTATAAATACTTGCAAGTATGTTGATTGAAAAAAAATCTTTAAAGATTTTATTTAAATTACTTTATAATATCATCAAAAGACTTAAATAAGAATCAAAGTTATTTATAATTTGTTAATCATATTTTAAAATCTCCAAAAAAATAAAACCAATCAACTTAAAAAATAATAAATAATAAATAAAGATATAAAATATTCACACAAAAATCAAATTTGTAAAAGTTAGAGAGGGTGCTTTAAAAATTTGAGAATTTTAAAACATAACATTTTAAAGAACAAAAATTAAAATTTACTTTATTTTAAAAAACATTATTTTTTATTGACAAGCAGCAAATTATTTTGCAATTCTATCTTGGACTAACAACTTTATCAAAGATGTTTATGATATTTACGAATTTAATTTATAACCAAGCATGACACTCTCGAATACCCAGGTGAGTAAGAAAGTCTCATGAAGAAAATTTTGCATAACACTCACCTTTAAAAAAAGTAAATCAATAAAAAAACTAATTTTAAAGAATAATATAAATGAACGAAACAAGTTATACTAAATTGTAATTAACTAGCTGATACTTTGATATGCTTTTTTATTTATTTGTGAATTTTAAAATTAATATATGAAGCACTCAAAAGTTTATTAAATCGCCTGCATAAAAACAGTATATACATAAAGTACTGAGAGGTTTTAAATATATGGAAAGTGTTTGCAGTAATTTATAAAATTTAAAGTATAGTTTGATTCAAAATAGTATAATAAAGTAGACTCAAATAGTTAGAAGGCCTGTTATCAATACAACTTAGACTAAACATTTAACTCATTTATAAGTGGATCTCCTATATCTATGTTCATAAAACTAAGACGAAAATAAATAATTTTGATATTTTATTTCAATTTTTGTTCATAATGATTAGTTTTGATTTGTTAATAGCAAATCAGAAGGTTGTTTTATGATTTAAAATAGTACGCTTCTAATTCTTCGCTTATGTTTCGTTTGAAATATTCAGTAGATTTTGAGTTAACTGAATATATTACAATTGATTTGCTAAATGCTAAAACATAGAATATACAACAATTAGCATAAGATCATATATGTCCTCCTTTTACGTGAACGATTTCTTGGTACAAGCAGATAATAATCATAATTGGTAATGAGCAACTTTAAGTGTGTGCCGTCTGTATTTTGCGGGAGCACGTCAGTACCCAAGAGTAACCCAACACTTTAGAGGATACAAACCTTTAGGATAAGAATCTCCATTTTGATTTTAATTTCTATAACTTCAATTATTTCCAAAAGACTTGAGTTCTTATTAATCTGTCTAACTAATCAAATATAGCACTGGATTTAGTGGAGAGATCAACGATTTCAAGATATGGCCGCTATCTGACAGTACAGGCTATTATGTAAACTGATTTGGTGCATCTAATCTAGCATATATTTGTAAGTACTCAAAAATTAGTTTAAATAGCTTTAAAGACTTAACATATATATTTTACGTCCCTTATCTAGTTCTTTTGTTTTATTTAAAAAATTTAAGTAATAGAAAAACTGCTGTAAACTAAAAGATGGAAAAAAATAATAGTTAAACAAATGATCTCTAATGATGAATTTATAAGGATTTGCTATCAGCTAATTTTTTTTTCCATTTAAATACTTCTAATATTAATTTTGAATGTCAAATGAAGAGCAAGGTCATGTTTTTTATTTACATGCAGACCGTTTATTTTGGGTGCTCTAGTATCAAAGAATATTTTCTGTTTGTCACTTGAACTTCCCCAAAAAGAATACTTCATGGCTTCCTTTCAAAGGTGCAGAGTGCAATACGAAGGAGGTAGTATCTCTGAATTAGTTATGAAGTCTTAAACATTTGGTGCACATCAATAACTCAGCCAAACCGTTTGACAAACAACACTCTCATTTGGTCTCGTGATCATCAGAATTGAATTCATCGATTATGTTAGAGTAAATTGATAAAAATTTAATTTTTATTCGGAGGAAATCAATTTTGGTTTGAGCTTTAAGTAAATATTTTAACCAATTCAATTAATAGTTATTATTTTAAGTTCTTATTACAACTTAGTAACTATATTATAATAAAGAATATACTGAACAAATTGCTTTAACTATTGCTGTACTATTAAAAGAGTAAACTTTTCATTCAAATCAATAATTTAAACTATGTCATTCAATACATTCTATTAGTTTGTTTTCCTTTCCTTTAAGATGCTTTCAAATATTTAAAATTGTTTAACTTGATGCTGAAACTTGCTTATATTATTAACAAACTCGAGTGTAGTACCTCATTAAGTATCTTTTTTATTAGACAAACTTTCAGATTGTTTATAATTTAATTTGCAACAATGTATTCTTCATAAAAATTCACAGCATCCTCACAACACTTTCGTTTTAATTTAAATCATTGAATGAGCTTAATTAATTATTAATTCTTATTGAATTTAATTTTTTTAATAAACATTTACCTTCCATCTTATTTACAAAATAACAGATAAATATTAATATCTTAATTGTAAATGATCATAGTTATATTGTTAAGACTATTTAAAATAAATAAAATGCCCATACGATTCTAATTTCTTTATTAAGCCTATAAGCAGTTTAATAAAATATTGCATAATATATGGAATTTATTCATCTTTGATTTATTCAAATCAATAAAACAATTGTTATTTGAGGAATAATTACTGCATTTATTACCTTCAACAATTTTCCTTTCTCATTTATTTAATGATTGAAAGTGTAATTGTTAGAAGTTGTTTTTGTGATTGCTTTAAACATATAGCAAGTTAAAGACTATATTTACTTTCCAACAATTAGCTATACAATAAACTAAACTTAACTTTAGCTTCATATTTTGTTTTTCAATTGTTTTATATAAAGCAAATTTTGAACTCAAATACTAATTATGATAATCTAATTTTATATAGGAAAATATACATATTCAGCGACAAGTGCGGATTGCCAAAGAGTTCCTATTATATCTTTCGGATATGGATTTCTGATGATCTCTTCTACTGAATTTATGATGTGAGGTTTAGAAAGTGGTTATCATAATTACATATAATTAAAATTACATATGGAAATACAGCAGTAACCTGGACAGATAGTATGACCTGAACTGTTGGAACTTGTGTTATGTCAAGTGCAGAATTTATTTTAAGCAGTGACAGTTTGACTATATACTCTTTCTTTTTGTATCAAGATGGTAAGACTTTTTCAATAGAATTTTGATTTTGGACCGACATTAGAAAAGTAAATTTGCTTAAAATTCTACATGGATAACAATAAACAAAATCATCAAAAGTATTGACTAAATTCTTTAAAAAATTATTGACAAATAGTAATCAATATTAAATCCTATGAATTAAAGTGAAATCAAAAAGACTTGTAAAATAATAAAATTCAAAATTTTTAGAATATTGGTCAAAAATATAGCATTTATCATAATATAACTTGTTTTTTATTAAGTAAAACTATATGTTCTCCTAAAATTCAATAATAGAGTATTTATTTTCAAGAAATAAGCAAATTTCAATACATTCTAAAAAAGTAATATCTAAAATAAGATATTCGATTCAATAACAATTATATAGGAACCGTTCTATATTTTGCAGCTTTATCAGCCTCTACAGGGACTGCATCTCTTAGATTCAAAAAGACAGCAGCTGTATCTGTAATTCGAGGTTCAGTTTTAAGCGGAGATTATATTATCGGTAAGCATTAACTTTTAATTTATTTAAATAATCAGTCATAGTATTATACTTGAGACTTTCTATTTCGTTAATTAGAAATTTGTTTTTACTTAGACTTAACATGTTTAATTGATATAGACTTATTTAATAGAACTTTTTAAACTAAATAATTTTAAAAATTAAATAAATGATGAGTGTCATACATTTTAGTAATACAAATATAAAACTCCGTATAATAATCACTTATTTAAAATATAAACTTGTTAAAATTATAATTTTAATAAAAAAACAGAACACAATCAAAGTTATTTTAAAATAAACACTTATTAAAAGTAGATTTTCGCATAGTTTGATCTATAATTAATATTTTAAAATTAGAATTTTGATATTTAATAATAAATATGAGGACCTACATAAACTTCTGTCTCATTTCTCTCAAAATAGCACTAAAACATCTTATTATTGAGGAGTTTGATATTGTCCTTGCTTCTTCAATAATTTCTTATAGCACTTTTGCCCTTGACTTTGCCTCAACTTCATCAAGCATATTTTGCTTTAGCTTCTTTTTATCCTGTTGAAAAAGAGTTCGATAGGTGCAAACTGTGGGCTGTATAGTGGCAAGAATCAAATACATTTAAATATTTCTTTTAGTTTTTTAATAATTGCTCTATCTTGTGAAAGCTCAAATTGTCTAATATCATTAGAAATGATAATATTTTTAGAGGATATATTTCGTTAAATCGTTGATAAATTCGGCAAATAATTCACTATTTATCTTCTCTTCATGAAATTCTTAGAAAATAGCTATCATCTGAAAATATGTATGTAATAATTTTATAACAAGTACTTAAATCTGATATTACAATAAAATTTCTTACATAACTAAGCTGCATCTACTGCTTTCTATGTAAGTTAATCATGTTCCTGGAGCTTGATTTAGTAAGAGATTTTATTATAATTTAGCTCGTTTATTTAATTTTTCTTTGCCCAAGAGTAAGCTCGATAGATGTGTTTATTAATCATTCATAAAAACTAATAAATATGAGAATTTAGCAAACTAAGGTATCAAATTTACAACATATTTTATCTAATTATAGGAGATAAGCTTGATTTCAACATTTATTAGTCATATAACTTTTTTGGGACATATCATATTGATAATTTCAAAAAGTTTAGAATCTCGTGTTTTGGCACATCAAATCCTCATGTTGATTTAACAAGAGCTAGAACATCACTACAAGTATTAGGTTTTGAACAACTTTTGATAAAGTTTTCAATCACTGCAAAAACTCTAAATAAGATTATGGATCAAACTTCACTTTTTAATTTTAAATGTAAATTTAAGATCTCACAAATAGAGATCATAATCCTGCAACACTTTATAAACGCTTCTGTTACTGGCATCAAACTCCTAAGTTTAGCGTTCAACTCTCCATTTGTTTCAAAGATTTCTATGAATGATTGTAAACTTTGCTTATGCTCACAACTTCTTTCCGAGTTTCACTTATATCTTCTTTGTGTGCTTTAAATCATTGTCATCATTAGTAAAGCTTCAAATTTTACTAGCTATAAGGTTGTTCTCTTCTCAGGAGCTGCAGCACTTCAGTTTCTCTAGAGCTCTTTCAACGTTTTTGTTTTGTTAAATATAACATTCAAATACTATTTTAGTAATTTATAGGTCATTCTAGATCTTCTCCACCATTTCTTCATTACAAAGTTTTATTAATTTATCATTTGTAGATATATTAGTAAAAACTTGCTGTTTATCGGAGTAATTGCCTTAAAACATTTTGATTTAAAAACAAATTGAATTTATGAATATCAAACTTGATATTCCATTTTAGAATTGTCTTAGAGTATGCTATTTTTGCATATTCGACATAAATTCAAATAAATCCAATAAAAATACAAGTCAAGGCAAGACGTTAGAGAATCCAATTTTGTTATCCTTAGATGAAATCACCAAAAGGATCAAATCCAGAGAAGATCCATATTTATTATCCAAAGTCCAGCTTAGACTTATATTTCGAGTGGATACACTCGATCTAACATTATATGAATGAAATACAAATATATATGAGTAGACATATTCTTTTTTGCTTAGTTTTCCTCCGATACATTTTCTATCTAAATCTATTAAGACTATTTTCGATTTTTAGATTCCTGAATACATCTTTTTATTGTTTCTAATTAGTCTCTAATATAATTCAATAATAGATACTGGCATAACAATTTTTTGAATTTAAATTTAAAAGTTATATTAGAAAAATTAATATATCATTTTCATAAATTGAATTTATTATTCATAATAACTAATTGATATAGTTTCGTTAAGTAGTAGCACAATAATGATATACGCAATTTCAACAAATACATTTACTCAAAAAACTGTTAGTGGTATTACAGGCTCAGACAGTATATCTAAAGAACCAGTTATCGGAAGGTAAAGTTAATTCATTAAGTATTTATAGATACATATTTACATACTACACAACAAGTTTGAATATCAAAAGGTAATTAAACATATTTTTACATTTATTTTTATTATCAAAATTATTTACTACAGTCAGTACATTGTATTGTGGCCTAATTCAGTCAATAGCGTTATAGTCAAGCCTATCGCAATATAATTATTTAAATCTCTCTTAAAGAATTAATTAAAATTTAAAGGTAAACATTGTTATAAATATTGTAATTGATATTTTGTGAATGTTTATTAAGTCAATTATAGTAAATATGGAAATAATTGAGACAAAATGTCACAAAAATTTAGATAAATGATCAATCTTATATACGAAGATCAAATTATAACAAAAATTCACTATTGTTAATAAAATATTTTATTTCTTTTTTTCTATTTATTGGTGAAGTCTGCTTGGAAACTACTCAATTAATCTTGCCTTTTTTATTTGTTTATACTATTGTATTTATCTTTGATCATTTTAATAAACTTTCTTTCTTCCTTCAATAATTGTGTTTTCTAAATATGATCAGTTTTCATATAGTTATATTTATTCTTAGTTACATCTAAGCAAAAATATTATAAACTTTTACTGAAGGGTTGTCAAATATAGCCAGATTGCTAAATTTATTAAACAAAAAGTAATTTAATTAGATAAGATTTTTACTCTTTGATTTTATTATTTTAAAGAGCTTAATTAGTAAATATTTCTACAATTATAACAAAGCAATTGACAAAATAATCGATAAAAAGTAATTATTTTTCCTGCTCATTATGACAGAAATTAAAAAGAAATATTTATATTTTAAATTGCTAAATCAGTACTATTAGTTAGTTCATTTCATTACGACGATAGTATAATATTAATAAAATGCATTATGATTTATCTCAACAAAGTGAAACCTATAAATAAAATTTTGAATTTGATCGAAATTAACTTACATTTCCCATTTCAAATTATCAATCCTAAATAAAAAGATATGTTAAAAGAACATATATAGAATTTCATTCTTTATTGAAGCAATTAGCTTCGTCTCAGAATTCGCAACACTAGCAAACGATATGACTGCGCTATCAGCTGGAACAGATGATATAACTTTAGCAGCAGCACAAACTATCAACTCTCCAACCAACTTAGCTACTGTTAATACTGTAACATATACCAATCAGAATCTGGCTTATGTGGCAGGTACAATCACTAATGGAGATCTTTATATTGGAACAACAACTCAATCTATTCTTGTAGTCGAGGATAACACATCAACTACTCCAAGTCTTACTTGTTCAGTTGCTGGATCGACCTCGATTACTTATATTATTAGCAACTATCTTGCAACAACTGCTCCAACATGGGTTACTATTAATTCATCAACAGGAATGCTTACAATAGTGGCACCAAGTGTAAGTGCAGATACAGTCTATAGCTTTTATGTAACTTCAACTGTATCTGGAATTACTAATACTTATCAAAATCTCGTTCAATTGACAATCGCTAACTGAGCTGTGTCAAATTGCCAAAGGTGATCTGCTTCAAGTGCATCAAGTTGAGACGTTTATACTCCAACTGCCACTCCAGCTGCTAGTTCAACAAAAACTGAATATGCTGCATCACCACAAGCTGAAGCTTTAGGGACAACAACATCTTCTGTAGTTGGAAGTTCTGTTGGAGTTGTTGCAGCATCGAGCTTATCGAATACAACATCGATGTCCAGTTTATGGTTGATGATATGTCAGATTCAGATGTTATTTCTTATTCTTCTTATTCCAACTTATATTCCTGATGATATAAAGGCAGTAATAAAAGGTCCTAAATTTACTGTTAATCTTTATGACTATTCTCCAACTAAAAGCGCAGGATTCATAAAATCATTGCTTGCAAATTTTAATTTCCTTCTGACGAAAACTTCACTTGAAGACTTTGGGGTAAATTCAGATAGCTCCATTTACAACATTTACCCCTTTGTATCAACAATCTTTTTAATGGCTTTGTTTCACATTTTACTTTATTTCTCGCTCAAGTGAATATTAAAAATCAGAGAAGAAAATTGTTGAAAGAGGTTTATTAGACTAATTAAGACAGTCTGTACCGGGATTTATCAAATAATGGCATTTGGCTTTTATATTCGAAATTGTTATGAAATGTCCCAACTTATTCTTGTGTTTTCAATATACGAGATTTATAATTTTAACAGAGATGGATCTTTCCACATAATTTCTTTATCTTTTGCAATGATTTTGATAATTCTCTATCTGATGTTTGTATGATTCGTTCTTTTACTGATAATTTCTAATTACAAGATCGACGGAGATAGTCACGATAAGTTAGGAGAGTTGTTGAAAGGCACAAAGCATACTAAGAAAGCTCGGCTCATTGTAGTTGGAATTCTCCTAAGAAAGCTTATCTTCATTATTATATTAGTATGCTTCAACTCCTCATCTCCAAGGTTACTGCTTGGTTTTCTGTGAGCAATTCAGGTATCCTTTACATGCTATAGTATCATTCAGCGCCCATATTTGGATATTAAGGCAAATATAATCGAGATTATTAATAACACCTACTATCTCTTGTTGTTGGCTTCCTTATTCTTTTTACAAACAAAATCTGACTGGAGTCCAACAAAAACTACCATCTATACATGGGTGATTTCTTCCAACAGCATGGTTGCATTTTGAATCATTTTTGGTAAACTCTTTGCTTTATAATTATAGGCGATGGAGTAATTACGTTAATAAGGTTTATCATCAGAACGTGATCAAAGAACTCGACTTCAAGCAAAATAGGTAGAGTTATTTAATATTTTATATTGTTTAGCTACGAATTTGTTGAATTTCTTTATTTAAAGAAGTTTTTATTTATCTTTTTATCTCAAAAATATAAAATATTTTAAGAAATTTAAAGATATAACATTTTATTTAAACTAACATTGATTAAATACTAAAATTGTTTATTGATAAATGCAATACCTTCCTTTTATTATTATTTTATCAATAAAGAGTTCTGAATTTATATATCAAACTAATTTCAATCTTCTGTCAATGTATTTTAAATTTACAGGATAAATTTAGAATTTGGAATTTCTTGCTACATTTGCATTTTAAATACTGGTTTAGCTCCCAAAAGCATACCCATTGAGGAATCAAAAGAAAATTCGAATAAATCCGAAACATTTGATAGAATTCAGACTCCAAAAGAAAATAATATGGTGTGAGTCGAACAAGACCAGGACCAAGAGAGCATCAAGAACCAAATTGACAATCAGTTTGAAGAACATAAAATTCAAAGTTTTAATGATGAGAATAATAAAATCAAAATAGCGAAAATCACAGTCAAGGATTGGAACAAAGAATAGCTAAACCAATAATTAATTTTTGACTAAAATGATTTTCAAAACTCTATATTTCATTAATAAAATACAATGATATTTAGATTTTGTTACTAATTTTGGTAGTTTATTATTTTTTATGTAAGTTTATTTTTATTTAAATTTGGAAAGAAAGTTAAATAAAACTCATTAAATTTAAATTCTCATAAAATAGTTTTACTCACAATTTGAAATATTACAAGTATTCAAAATAGTATATTTTATTTTGTGCTCAATGTTTGTGTTAAAGTTTTGTCAAAGATCAAGCTATTTAAAAGTCTTATATTCTAGCAAACCAGTCAGCTTTTATTATTATCTTTGATTTAATATTTGCTCTATCTTTTGGGTCTAGGAGTAATGAAATAATTTTAAAATAAGAAGTAAGACTGCATGAATCGAATATTTAAATGGAATCTTTTAATTTTGAATTCCTGAAAATAAAATAAAGAAATGGCAAGCTTTGAAATAATTGAGCCTATCTCACAAAGACTTCTTTAAATAAAAAGCAAAACTATCAGACTCGGTTTTTGTAAATTTGCTTAGTAGTTTTTTTGTTCTCTACTTTTGGATTTCAAGAACTCCAAATATCACCATGATAAAAAGTAAATCTTAATTTTAATTAAGTAGAAGACATAATTTGATATGTTTATCATAAGTAATTTTGATAAAATTAGAACAACTGACTGTAGTTTCTTCTGGGTAATTTTCTGTGAGCATCTTTATCTTTTGCCTCCTTTTCAAAATCTTTTGTCTAATCTTATTTATAATTTCTTTATTCTAACATTCATCATAGGTTTGTAGGGACCTACTTAGTCGCTAAGCAGGTTTTGTCGTTGTAATAAATTATAAGTGACTGATACAATCCTCTAAGCTATACTTCTTTTGTTAGTGGTCCTTTTCAAATATCAATAAATTCCTAACACCTTGGTTAAATGTTTTTATTGCCTTTTGATATTTGTGTTATATGGAACTCTGTATATTATTACAATGTTCTTAATTTTTTTAAAATTTTAAAAGGCTTGATTTTCTAAATCATTTTCATTATCTTATTTGATAGTAGAGCAGTATCTGCTTTATATGCTTCAATTGATTTTCAATTAGTTTGACAACCAAATGCTTTCAAGGTTTTATAGTTCTTACTTCTCATATTTAACATTCAAAATAAAAATCCCTCATGTCAACTATCATGTTATCTCATCTTGAACAGCTTACAGAACTTTCTTTTAGATAGGATCAGCTTAAAGTGAAAATCGTGCTTAATATGAAAATAATATATAACTTCTTGGGTTTGCCATACTAGAGATGCAATAAAGCAGTCTTCAATAACTGATCAAATTTTAGGATACATTTCTTCACTTTCTTTATGATGCCTTTGTTTTTGTTTTTCTGACATCTAATTTCATTTTCAAAGTCAATATTATTAGCCTTTTAAAGTTTTGAAGGCTCTACTTCGATCCTCATTCCTTGGACAACAATTTATCTATAAAAACCTTTATGGTAGTATTACAGGTAAAATCTCGTTTTGGTTCTAAAAAATTCATCAAATACTAATTTAATGATTTTATTAAGTATTTTTAGAATTTATTGTTAAAAGTTTTTAAGTATGTTGTGGTCCTCTCATTTGTCTTCAATGCATCTTGATTCTTTTTGTATTCTTTTTAATCTTGTGATATTCTACACTTTTGAGATTTATTTATTGAAAGCAAATTAAAATGATTGTTGTTAGTCAATAAGAGGTAAATTGAGTGCGAGGAAGTATCATTACAATAAACTAAGTATAAATTGTGCTCATCATTGCATCAGAAATATGGAAATCAGCATTGTATATTTCAGAGAAGGCTATTATACCTGGTTCACCACCCTATCTGCTATCTAAAAACATTCATTTAATGTATTAATTTAGCTACTACAAAGTAAATAATTCTTAAATCTATTTGAGTGATTCGTAGCATAATCACATATAGTTTCTCTTACCTAATTGAAATATATCTGGTTACCAAGTCACCCTCTGTTTTGTGATCTAAGAAGACAGCTATTGTCATGCTCTATTTCGAATATGCCAAATTTATCACTAAGAGAAGTGGCGATTGTACTTTGAACAGCTGGATTCAATTAAAACTTCACAAATTTAAATCTGATTTAGAATATTATTATGAACTTGTACTTTAAATACTTATTTTAATTATCTAAGTTTTCAGAATAACTACTATCTTCTCCTGCTTGAAATATAAATCTCTCACCAAAAACAAAAGCATTTCTTTCCATCATTTCGGATTTTACCAGCGATCTATGCCTTCTTCTTCGATTCTCTAGCACAATCTTATTATATTGCAGTTTTGAGCTAATTTTAATTTTCTTGTTCTGATGCTTGACCTTCTTGCTCTTTGATTCTTTTTCTGTAGAGGAAGAGTCTTTCTAGTTAATTTGATATTGCTGTCTTTCCCAGACATGATTTAAAAAAGAAGCTCTAAACTTAGTGCAAACCTCTTTATTTAATCATGTTTTGTACTTATCAGCATGCCTGATCTCAACCAGTAGACGTAACTATAAATATTAGTTTCCTAATTATTTGCATTAAGGGTATATGTTTGATTTCGAAAGTATTTTCACATTTTTGGAAAATTATATCCGCTTCAAGAAGGAAGAAATGATTGCCGAGCAACATTAAAACTATCAATATCTGCAAATCAAGCAGCAAGAAAGTTTTTGTAAATGGTTTTATTAACATCAAGAAATCAACAGTTCTGTTAGATTACACATTTTTATTAAAGTAGCAAATTATACTTATTTGAAAATACAAGAGATTTAATAGAGAATAATGAATAGAAGATAGTTATCTCAGAAAATAAGCAATTATAGTCAGCCATCTTCATTCTTTTGATTTACATCGAAAGTCAGTTCAATGCTAAGCTCTGCAGGGGTCTTACTTTGCTTATCGTAAATAAATTTTTCGTGTTTGGAAGAATTTGGTAAAAGCATTTCATAGCATAGTCAATACATCTTTGACTAGGAGTCATTAAAATTAAAACTATGCATAATTAGAGACAAGATCACTAAAAGTACAAGTAGTTTCTTTAGTTCTTTTGAAAATATTAGTTGATGATTCAGATGATAACATCAATAACTTATGTCATCCAAATGTGTCTCTAATTATTTCATTAATGTTGTATCATACAAACAACTATGTGCTTAATCGCTGTTCAACGAATAAGTTAAAATTATCAAAACTCAAAGCTCAGTCATTATGAAAGTTATTAATAAATGTATTTTCATATTTGTTTTTAATAAAAATTGGCTTATAATAAAACTAGTTTTAAGTT
>JAQGFW010004512.1:0-12106 GCA_030463445.1 Euplotes aediculatus
AATTCTTATAAAAGTATTTTTAAATAACTTTTGATTAAGTCTTTAAAAATGCTCATATCAAAAGCTACATGCAAATTTTTGCAAGGTTATAATTCAAATTAGAGTCTAATTAAAATGATTAACAAAACTGACTTACAAATTAATAAAATTTGCTAAATTAAATGCTAATTGAAATTAGTAAGCATATAAATTGCAAGCTCAATCAAAACAAGTTATTAAGTAAATGTAAACAACTGAGCATTACTCCTTGCCTTTATACTTATCCCAGTCCCACTTGCCTTGGTTGAGTACCTGTCCGTCTGCAGAGTATAGAGTTCCAAGTCCATGTCTCTTAAACATTAAATGATACATATCCCAATCCCAGTGTCCCTTATACTCAGTTCCGTCTGCGTAGTCGATTTGTCCTTGTCCTTTAAATTCATTCCATTGGCCTGTGTACTTGTCTCCGTTCTGTGCATATAAAAGAATGAGAATGCATGTGATTGGTCAACTTAAAAAATTGAAACAAAACTGTAAAGATATGGGCAAACTTTTAGACTTTAAAATATTCACTTTTAATTAGGTAAAATCAAAAAGGACTGCGCTTCTCCTGCAACTGCAATCAGAGTAATTATTTAAAATTGAAGTCAAAATGCGTTTATTTTAGATTCTATATTGGAAACAACTGTCATTGGGCCGAGCAGCAGGCGGTTTTGAATGTATGATGGGTTAAATAGAAGGTAAAGGATAAAGATGAGAATTACTTTAATTGAAAATTATTTAATATGTTCTTACTAGTACAGTAAAATAAATAATGTTTATTCTATATTATTTGCATATATGAAAGTAAATTAAGCACTCTGAATTAAATATAATTGATTGTTATTTTAATTTATTAGATTATTCGTATGTCTCTAACGACATATTGATATGATCTGCTTTTTGTTATCAGTTTTTAATTACCAATAGATTTGCTAAAATAATAATTTGATTCAACAAAGTTGTTTTATAAATATAAATTTTAATATTTATGATATCCTTAAAAATTTTCGATTTCTTATACGGACAAAATGTATATTTATGATCAAAATTGAAAATTTAGGTAAATTTGTGAATTTCCAAATTTAAATTATGTATATGTTACAATTGAAACTTTGGGTGTTATCTTTAAAATAAATATTTGGAGAAAATTTTATGTTGAGAAGAATGTGGTATACATTTATATTATAGCTATATTTAATATACTCAATTAAATATCTAAATAACCAAATCAAATAATTTAATTCAATAATTAGTTATTTATGACTAACAGCTAAAGGGCGAAGTAGAATATCGAACCATTTCATTTTCAGTCATAATCTTATGCACAAGCTCGAATTAATCCAAAAAAACTTTCAGCTTATTGAAGCTACTTTCTTTGTCATTTGCATAGCATTTTATATTTTTAAATAAAAATATTAAAAATTTTAAAATAGTTAAATTTTATATTTAAATCAATTTAAATATTATTGATCAGGTTTTTGTTATAAATCAAAATTTAAGCCTTTTAAATATTAATAAATTTATTGAAACGCCTTTTTTGAATACAATTATGTAAATTATCATTCATGGAATAATAAAAATAAATCGTAAAAAATATTTATTAGCAGAGAATCACTTATTTATTATTAGTATTTTAAAATCTATTCTAAATAAAAATGCAACATTAAATATAAATTGATTTAATAAAATAATGAGCTTTCATATATAATTTTTACATCAAATTGTTTTTAATTGAAATTGGAGTTATATATTAAATTCAGCAATTTAAAAAATATTAAATTTCAACTCAAATAATTTAAATTATTGAGTTCCATCATGATTTTTAAGTGTTAGTAATATAGTAGAGGAATCCTCCAAAGTTTCAGATGAAAGAAAATGACATAAGTCTTCGCACGATTAGTGTTTATTTTCATAAATGTAATTTTAATATGTAATTAAAAACTCAATAAAATAAAGTTTGTCAGGTTAAATATTTTTTTATTAATTAAATATTCGATTCTTCTTAAATTTAATTGAGGATGTAAATTTTATCAAATTAATTTAGTCTAAAATGTTCATTTTATATTCAAAATTTAAATCAGTTATTTATTCTTTTATCTTGATATTATTTAAGCTTTATT
Organism: Euplotes aediculatus; assembly: GCA_030463445.1. Taxonomy (NCBI): domain Eukaryota; phylum Ciliophora; class Spirotrichea; order Euplotida; family Euplotidae; genus Euplotes; species Euplotes aediculatus. The sequence continues at coordinate 2,142 of JAQGFW010004512.1, forward strand.
TTTAAATATCTATTAATAATTATGAAAAATTTATGGATTTTTCTCTTGATTGAAATTTATAAAATCTTTAAAAAAATAAATCTTATTAAGCATGAATAAATCAAGTATTTAGTTGGTGTAACTTATTTTCAGCTTTACATCTTTTCAGATTTAGTAGTTCTTAAGATATTATTCGCATTTTATTTTTAAAACCTCAAACTATTAATTTGCTAATTTTTGTAATCAAAGAATCAACATCAATCAAACCGAAATTCTAGTCTAAAATATTTGATTCTACCTAAAATTAAGCAAACAAATATCTATGTATTTTACAAATTAAAGTTGTCTAGCTGGTTAAATTTAATTAGATCAAAATAAAAAAGGCTTAAGCAAATGCAAAAAAGCAAGATCGAAGAAGAATATCTTGATTATACTACAGCTCAAAATAGACATATCTTCTAGTAATTGCACAGTCAAATTTATAATATATTTTAACTACTCTCACAAGAACAATAAAGATTTGAAAGATAAATTAATACAACATCTCAAACATTTCAACTATAAATATTTAAAATCTTTATTTAGCAGAATATGAGCTCATTGAGTACTAACTTTTGCAATGAAAGATCGATATTGATTATTGCTTTATTGTTTTGAATGTAAAGGAAAATCTAATGATTTCTAATGAGCATAACACATCGATTTACATATATTATCTTAGATCATTAGCATACTCTCTTGTTCATTGATAATTTTCTTATTTAATATAATAAATACTGCATAATTTTTACTTTTAAACAAGAGACATCAATTAATTATTGAACGTATAAAAATTGAAATTTTAATAAATCTTGATGCAAACTGAGCAATTGAGGACTTGAAGAATAGTAGAAAAGTCACGCTACTTACATGCCACATCAAAATCATAACAAAGATAGCATAATCGATCGGATGTTGCAGTCGTTGAACTGGCCGTATTAGAATCTTTCCAAATATGCCAACTGAAACTGCAGAGACTTAATAGAAATTCAATTGGACCAACGACCTTGCTTATCATCTGATGGGGAGTCTGTTCCTGCAAGTTTTGCTTTGCTACTTTCTGAACAGATTCTGGTAAAAATTCTGGCTCGAATTCTAGCTTTGATATCAATAAATATAAAAAGATAAATAGACATATCAAAACTAGAATTCGAGATAAGATTTCAACCAGAATTTGTTCAGGAAGTAGTTCAGCAAAACCTGCAGGAACAGACTCTCCATTAGATGATTAGCAAGGTCGTTGACATATGTAAAAAAAAGAATTTCTTGATGATGCTGGACATGCAAGAAAAGAAGAACAAGAAGAAGGAGAAGAAAAAGAAAAAGAAGACCAAAATAAAGAACATAATTGTTCTTACTTATCAAGAAACGATAGTATTTATGTTTTTTGTTGTTGCTAATTTGATGCTAATAACATTATTATTTATAATTTTTGAAAAATATAAATTTTTATTCAATTAAATTTATATATTTTTTAATTAAAAGCTTTATTTTAAAGCTAAAACTAATTAAAAATTAAATAGGAATTACTAATTCATATTATATATTTGGTAATATGCATATAATTTTTCTTTTATTTAAAGTCGGGAACTCAAAATCAAACAACGAAAAGTATTTAATTTCAAATATTTACATTAATAAATAGTTAAAATTAACTACAAAATAATTATCAGCTTTACAGATTTTTAGGCTTAAATATCAACTCAAAGTATTAGCATATTGTTTTTAAATGGAGACAGGATGTGAGAACTAAATTTGTAGAAAATTACTAATTTGGCAAAAGTAAACTAATTACTACTAAATAAAACATTAAAATGAATGTTCATGCTTTAAGTAATCAGTCTAAAAACTTAAATGAAAAATAATCAGAATTAAATAATTTAATTTATGCATTAATCAAAACAGAGTGCATATTTTATCTCTTATTAGTTAAGACTTTAAATTTGAGTATTGAATCAATTCAATTTTTGTTGTTAGTTAATAATCTGAGTTGATCAAATGTAAATCAAAATATATTCCATTTCAAAAATAATTGATAATAAATAAACCTTAATTAAAAATAAATTAGAAATTGTAAAACAAATTATTTATTAAAATAGCAAAGAAGTAAAAGCTGAATTAAACTTAAATAAGTAAAATTAAGAAAAAAAGTGTTCTCTAAACTTCAAATATTTATCCAAATTTATAAGTAAAATTCTTTAATTAAATTGTAACAAATTAAAAAGGTTATATTAAATATTTAATTATGAAATCTCAGACTCTACAATTCAAAATAAATTTTGTTTGCTTTTACAATATTTGTTAAAATCAGCTAAATAAAAAACGAAGCCTTTTCTTTCGACTTCTTCGGTTGAGTAATTTAACGAATAGATAAAATGTGAAACTTCTGAATTTAAGCAATTGCAGTTCATTTGACTTGTTTGAGTCAAATAAATATGAAGTATTAGATAATTCTGCAAGTGGGAGCATTCCTTAATCAAATTAGACACATAAATATTAGCGATTCACTCAAATAACAATCAATTCGTCCTCACTTTTTTGTAAAATGTCCCCTGTCCATAATAACTGTTATTCTTGAACTCTCCTTCATATCTGTTTCCGTTTGAGAAGTACCAGGTTCCTTCGCCATTCTTCTTGCCTTCTTTGTACTCTCCAATATAGTAGCCTCCATATCTATCAATATGTCTCCCTCTGCCATGTAGTTCCCCATCCTTCCAATATCCCTCTAATATACCTCCACCACTCCATACTTGTATGCCAATGCCGTGTGGAATATTATCAGTTCCCTCTTTGACCTCTCCAATGTAAATCCAATAATTACAATCATGAATGCATGTGCTTATGTGGTCTATGGTGCAGTGTGGTTGTCCATAATCGAACTGTTCTAGTCTCTTGTATGTATCTGATATGATTGAGAAATCTTTTCTAAATTGGGAATGAGATAATGGTGACTGTGTACGAATGTGAGGAAACAGACAACAGTGTAAACATATTAGGGCAGCTAAGCATTAAGCAGTTTAATAATCATATTTTTCTGATTCTAGGAAGTTTAAACATCTTTTATTACCATATTCGTTGCAAAGATTTATTTTTATATTTACAAACTTAATAAGAACTTGTGACGTTTTCAAAATTGAGTTATTAAAACAAAGGAAATTGCAATCAAATTAAATGAGGAAGAATTTTATTAATTGCTTTTATTTTTAAATCATTTTTTATATAACATATTTATTAAATAAAGAAAAGTAATTTTATTAGAACTAAATTAAAGTAATTATTTTAATTTACATAATGTTGAAAAAAAATTTATTGCTTAATTATAAAAGTTATCTAATAATTTAAAAATATTATTTTTCATAAAGTTATAAACTCTGTTAGGAGCATTTTATTGATAAAAAACATGAAATCTAGCTTTATTATTTATTAAAGATCATTTCAATGACATATTATTTCTTAAATATCGAAATTTTAAAATATTTAAATTTATAGTTGTTTAAAGTTATTTTACAATTGACATTTTATTCATATTTTAATTGACTCTTTTATTTAATTAAAATTTTTATGAGAATTTTATATTTTAATAATTTTTTATAATGATGCAAAAATGTATATAATATGAAATAGTTAAATAAAATATAATAGTATTCAGCTATAAAATTGAAAAAATGTAAATAATAATTGAACTCTAATATGTGCTATTACAAAATAACAACATTTAAAAAATGTACCTGCAATGATTTATAATACATCAATTCAGAAGCTTATTAATAATTTATTTTATAAAATTTAATTAACTGTTATTTCTATGAATAATATATTCAGAATAGTTATTGAAACATATAAGCAATTCTAAGTAATTTGTGAACTGTGCTGCTATTGAGATAAGTTTATATATTTATTGAATTAATTATTCTATCATAAGAAAGCTAAACGGCCTTGAATAACAATTGAATTTTATATTTTTTATAAATGGAGAAAGGTAAATAATTTTTTTCATTAAATTAAAAATAACTTTCTAATTAGAAGATTTTTTAAAAATTATTAATATTCTGTCAGTTTTTATATATATAGCTTTAAACTAAATATATAAGTATATATACATAAATTTAATATGAAATGGCATTAATTAATAAAATCAAATGTAAAATATTGCAAAATCATCAAAAGCATAAAATTTGAAAAAACTATTTAATAAATTTATATTTAAATTCTACGTAAATTTATGTATGTATGTTATCAACAATTTCTTTAAATTTTATTTGAAATATAATTATTTATCTACTATTTTATTCTCTGAAACTTTAAATATTTTTTTGAAATATGTTTGAAAAATTCCTTAATGAGCTTAAATCCTGACAAAAAGTAGGCAAAATAAATGCCGAATTTAATATTTCTAAAATAACCTGCATGCAAGTATAATTTTGATTTAAAATATCAATTATATTAAAATAGAAAGTACTTCGAAATATGTAAGCTGTTTATTTATGATAGCTGTTAATATTCATTTTTACCAACTCGAAAAATCAAAATGATTTTCTCAGCACAATTGAGACTATTTTGATTAAATTCTATACTCGTTTTAATTGATTGACATTACTAGATTGTTATTTTATTTAGCTTCAGATCATAGTCCCGCTCGATTAGATTTATTATTTTAATATTCCAGATACTAGCCTAACATTAATTTGTCTTATTAACTTGTTGATATTTTAAAATCACAAAAAGAGAATAAATGCAAATTCAAAATAAAAATATATTATATTTAAAAGCTAATAAACTCATATTTACTTCTAAAAATATTTGAATATGCAAAAATTGCTCATGTCAACTTTACAAACGCTCTTTAATTATTTTTTGGAGTTCTAATTCAAGAGCCTTCCAAAATTAGAACTGGCAATCTCAAGGTTCACTTTATTATAATTTATGAGCACTTTAACAGATGGTGATAAGTAAATAAACAAGATCAACTTTTCTCCAGCAGTGTTTTTCAATTTGAATTTCAGATTGAAGAGTTATATTTATTCAGATAAACTATTTGACTTAAATGTTAAGTTTGATAGCCTTTAATTTATTCTTTTGAAATTCTTTTAGTTTATTTAATTACTGAAGAATTATAAATCTAGGAAATTTAGTAAATAAATTAACCTCAGAACAAATAACAATATTAATCATTAGAATATTATTTGTTTTTAATTGGAATAGGCTCTATTTATTTTTCAAGATTAAAAACAATATTTATTGTATTTGATACAGAGAATTTATATATATAAAATGTTAAACTAATAATATTTTATTAAATATTTTTAATCACAATTAAAAAATTTATATTAATTAGCATTTGTTATGACTTATTGATAGTAAAGGTTCAATATTTTATTACACTTTTATATCTCACTTTTATTTATTTGCTTAGCCAGTATGTTTAATAGATATTTGATAATCTTTAGAACTAAATAGAATACTTAAAAATATTAACAACTATCATTACACTTTGCAACAAATTAATTGATTTTTATGAAATAATAAAATGTCTTAATATCAATTATTTATTCAACAAAACAGTATTATATAATTTACGTATTTGTTTGGCTTGATTCTCAAAATCTGATTATAATTAAATTTGATTGTTAACTACATTCATATGACTGTAATTTCAAAATCAGAACTAAGTTTATGATGAGTGTTAAATATTAGATTATTTGATAAAAGTATGTTGGTGACTGTAATATAGCACCTAAAATGAGAGTCATTCATGAAATTCTTTAGTTACTTTTCACTTATTAAGTTGCACTTATTTACTTACTTAAATTCCTCAACATCTTCAGACTTTAACTTGAGCTTATTGATATAAAAATGTTGATTTTTAAGGCTGAGTTGTTCTATAAATCAAAAATTAAAGCAAGAAGTAATGAAAATCTTAACAATAAATTAAGATTGGATAGAATTCACAACTAATTGCAAATTAAAGTGTAGGACCAAAATATTTAATGAATTAAGCTTAGGGAATTATCAAATATTAACATTTGTACTAATGGTTTTATAGCATAGCTCAGTAAATCTTTCTTCTTTTAATGAATATTTAATAAATAGTTTGAATTATTCTTAAATAAAACTCATAGTTTTGTTTATTATAAAAATATATGTGATTAGTAAGAAACATCAAGCAATCTATTCTGTTGAAAGATAAACAAATTATTTGTTGTAAGAAAAATTGAAAGTCAAAATATTATTAAGTCTAATCTGATTTTTTTAAACTTCATGAGAAAGTCTTTTTTCAATTCTCTATTCTTTATTTTTTTTACTTAAATTTAGAACATAAAAAATATTTTAGCTTCTGAGCTCCCATTCTATAAATTAATATTGATAATATTTACATTTTTTAATAATTCATAAGCTTATATTTGTTTGATTCAAATAATCTAGGCAGTCATTATTCATCAACTTTAAAGCTTGATATTCTTAAATTAGAAATATATTATTAAAGGAAATAATAGTATTAATTTAAAATGTTTATCTTTTCAATTGCTATAAATACAAAAAATAAAAGGAAGCAATCAAAGAATTTTTGATGTTTTAATTATTGCATTATTTATAGTTAATCTTTAGAAATTTTATTTTAGTAAATTAAGAAATAAATTAAATAGTTTTGTAAGAGATTATCTAACTAATATTCCTCTTTATATGATAACTAAAAGCCTATTTAATTTAGTAAGTTTTAATGAGTCAAATACAAAACGCATTCAACAACGTAGCAATACTTATAATTATTTTTTAATAAAATATATTTGTTACCATTTATTTAACGATTGTATTTAATAGCTCTTTTAAAAGGTGTTATTATTTAACGAGATAAAGAAATGAGAATAGCTAAATATAAATTACATCAATTTATACAACTGGAATTGATTTATTTAAGCAACTTAAATTAAAACGATGGTATTTTCTTACTTAATACTTTTTCTAATTCTTCTTCGTCTACTTCGTCCTCCTCGTTCTCTTCGTCTACATCGTCCTCTTCGTCAATAATTTCCTTTTCGATTTTATTGAGTTTGTGGAGCAACATTCTATTTAGCGAGTCAGCAGTATTAATCAGCTTTCTGACCTTCTAAATAAAATAACTGGTAGGAGTCAAAGAGAGGACAACAAAATATTTGGATATTGTAGTTTTAGCTTCAAAATCATCCAATCAGCATTATCTTTTTAAGTGGTCAAAATGATTATAAATAAAAATTTGTTTTTTAAATTCCCCACTTTTAATCCAATTAACAGAGGATAATAAATCGACATTTGCTTATCAAAATACAGCTGATTAATGCAAAATTTTATAGTTTCGCTATGCAAGGTTTCAGTTAAACTAAACCTAAAAATATGAAAGAAAGTTATGCAAAAGTTAGAATTTTTAGTATTTGAATTCAAAAATAACTTAGTTTTAAAGAGTTCTAAACAATAACAAGTAATATTGATTATGAATGAAGATAATCACAAAATAAAATCAATTATATGCTTTTTTTTCAAAATTACTTTTAATATTTATGATAAAAGATATTATTTAGCATTTGTTGATTTTATAGTCATTTTATATTAAACTAACCAGAATTTTTTCAGAAGCATTTGAATAAATTATTTTGAAAATTATTTTTAATCTGTAAGCATAAAGTTTATTTTAAAAATCTTTGTTGACCTCTATTTACAGTACTGAAAATAACTGATTGTTTATTTTTTCTGAAATAAAGCTTAAGATAACTATTTTGATATCAGGTAAAATTATATGAAATAAATGCTGTAGAAAATGGAAGGTTGTCTTATCACTACTTGAAAGTAAATTGTTAAGCAATAAAAAATTTCTTCTTATTTTAATTCTAATTTTATTTGCTTAAAGAACAGTAAAAGTAACTAATGTCTTGAGAGTGCAATTTTTATTACTTATTCATTACTTTGAGCAAAGCTGTGCATTACTAATGCTTATTAATAAGTAGGTTAAGTATATCTTACTTTAAATTAGTTTAAGACAAACATTTATAATCAATGTCATTAAAAATGAATTACTTTAACTAAGCTAATGTATTTGGGAAACAAAGAGAGTACTTTTAGATAAGCTAAGTGAATATTTAGTCAGTCATTACAACAATCTCTAATGCAAATTGAAGATTTAGAACTTCAAAAAAGTAGAAGCTTTGATGACGGTTGAGTTTATACTGTTTGTAACATTCTTGCTTTTCTTTAATTAATAATAGAGGATAAGCTTCTAAAAATAAGCATGAAGAACTTTAGTAAAATTAATGTGAAGAAGTATCAACATTTACTTATTAATTATCTATAACCAAGAAAGCAAAAGAGTTTAACAGCTGAAGTCTGAAATTTTTATTTTATGGCTTAAATATAAAAATTTGACTAAAATGTCAGTTTTAAAAGTTTAATATAATTGAATATGAAAAAATGTAATTAAGTTCTAATCAAACTGAAAAGAAAACTAAATTTATTTCCAAATTTATTAAAGATGTAAATTATATTTAGGATTTAACTAACTTTTTAATATTAAAATAATTAATATGAAAAATATATTAGTTTATAAAAGAGTTATGCAAAAAGAAAAATAAAGTTTTAACAAATAAATTTTAACTAATAAATGTTTTAAATATAATATATATACATTATATTTAAGTAAAATTTTAGACTTAAGGATACAATGATTAAATATAAATAAAAAATATGATAAAACTTAATTCAAAGAATTTAAATAAAATCTTTTTAAAAAATGGTAATTTAAAGTAAATAAGGTTAAGAAAAAAATATTCATAACTCTAGTCATAATAATTGTATTTTAAAAACCCTGAGATGAATGTTAAAAACTAAAGCTTTTAATTGAAGTTTTGGTAATATTAGCTTTAAAATACCTCAATGCAAGTCTCAGTAATTTTGCAATTGTTCTTTATCTTATTCTCAAAATCTTTAAATAATTTGAAAGACTGAGTAGGGATATGAATCAGCTTAAATTCCTTCCCATATATACGATTAGATATTGAAGAAGTGGTGTTTTCCTTAGCCTCTTCTTCAAGAGGTACTCCTTTACGTGAATTAACAAGAACCTGAACTAATGAGTCGCTTTCAATTGTATTGCAAACTTCAGGAATCATTGATAGAATTTTAAAAATAATGTTTCGAGACTTCTCGCAATCATCTTTTATAAACGAAAGATTTTCATACTTCATTTTCATAGTCTTGGTCTTTTGATTAATTATTTTTGAACATTTGGTGGTCATACTTCCCAATAAATTCTTAAGTTGTTCAAAATCCTCCTCAATAAGTCCTTTCACTTTTTCAAACAAAATAGGGTCTTTTTTATCATTTTCAATATGAAAGTAGTCAATTTTTTCTTGAACGTGAATTAGATGTCTTTCAAGTTCCTTCAGCAAAATTCTATTGAGTTTTTTGCAGTGTTTAAGATTGACTGAATGCTGAATACGAGAACTAAACTTTTCAAAATGAAGTTCACAGTACAAATTATATGAAGGTTCTTGGTTTCATTCAGAAGCTATTTTTGCTTGCTGAAATCAGTGATCACATTGTAGCTGATCGAATCCAGTTTTTATAGTCTGAGTGATTAATTTGATATCTAAGAGCTTGTTTAAACGAGTCTTGAATACAGTTCCCTTAAGAACTTGGCATAAATCAATATTCTCCATTTTTACAAAATCTCCTTCCTCCTTTAGCTCGCACATTTCAGATAATGTCTTTTGTAAATTGTCACAGATTGTGCTAAATAGTGACTGAATTCCCCTTAATTGCTCTTTAGTCATTACTTCTTCATTATCAATAGCATCTATGTCGAGTTCATCTCTTGCATCGTTAGACTGTTCGTTTCCCATGTTCTAAAATATAAATATTATTTAAGTTAGTTTCGACCGAACGTCACACTTGCGGGGTTTTGGGGTTTTGGGGTTTTGGGG
>JAQGFW010004521.1:0-10899 GCA_030463445.1 Euplotes aediculatus
GCTTGGCCTCCGACTTCCCCAAAACCCCAAAACCCCAAAACCCCGCTTTTAATATTCACTATTGAAAATTAAATTATAAATCTATTTTGTGGGTAAATTTTATCCACTTTTTTGACATCGGCTCAAATAACTTGAGTATTGGCAGAGATTCTCTGTTGTTTTTGTCTCTAACTATTGCAAATATTTTGGATGAATTCAAGCTTTGTCATTTGTATCTATTTTAATAAAATAGTAAAATACATATTTCTCCACATTTAAAATATTAGATAAATATATCGCTTGAATAAATTGCTGAAAAGCCTCTTACGCCAATATTTTATCATCATATTTTGTATTTTCTTCAGAGTTTTTGAAAATCTCTTTACATTCTTTAAAATCAATTCAGTTCATAATATAAACCCTATTGGTATCGAAAAAATAAATCTTATCGTCAAGCATAGATTCAAGGTTTGAAGAGGTTGACTGTTGGCTATTATATCTGTTCTCTGCTATTTTAGTTGGATTTACTATATAATGTAAAGCTAAAATTTACAAGTTCTCTCAAGTAGCTTCACTCCTTTAATACTCCGATTTGCAGGATAAGAAGTGCTTGAAATTTTTTCTCCGTTAATTCCATAAGTTCAGATTTTGCTCCTGTAATATCTACAAACGTTATTGAATGCTATATCTCACTTATTCCCTGGCTTGTCTAAATCTAGCTTTTCTAAGAGCGAAAATACAAGCACAAAGTATCTATATAAAATTATCAGACGGAGTCTTTAGAAGAAAATAAATTTGATACCCATTTTTACTGAGCTGAACTCCTTGAACAATTCAGTTATGTTGACTCAGTTTTATCCAGTTTAAGCATTGCCCATTTCCAATTGAATGTAATGTTATATTTAGAGATTTTGAAACGGCAATAAACATCTCAGAATCGTAGTTGGAATCAATAGCAATTATCTCTGAGCTATCAACTGCTGATGAAGATAAAAGAGTTCTAAATTCGAGTTTGAAAGGGAGAAGGTCATCTTTTAACACTGCTTTCTTTTTTGTGCTTGAATTCTTGTATTCATCAATAATTTCAATTATATTCCAAATTGCAATAGATCCTGTTTCGTATCCTCCAATAATTCATCGAGAATCCTTTGTTCAATGAATTGCAGTAATGATGCTGGTAAGTCAATCAACTCCAAAATAATGAGGATTCAATGTTGTTGCATCAATATTTACAACAGCAAATTTTGATGTAAATAATCTAGATATAACTAAAAAATTGCAATCTTCAATGCTAAAATACGATATATAATTCATTGAGAAGATGTGCTCGTCAGGAAAATCCACATCAAAAAGAAGTCTTTCTTTTGTTACAATATCTGACTTGTTCTTGTTATGTTTAATGACACTCAGCATTGGCATTGCTCTTGTCACATTACATATTGTTGTTAAAGTATCATCAATTGGATTTATAAATCCAGTAAGAATGTTTTTAAATTCTTGAAGCTCGAACTTCTTCATACTTCTTTTAGTAATGATGTCTTCTGAGCAGATTCTAAAATTCTCAAGCTGCATATTAATTAGTGAAGGGAAAGAACTCTCATTAATAGCTTCAGACTTTTGTTTTGAAGATTTAGATTGTGAGATATCATTACTCTTATCAGGATCTTTGATATCTTCTATATTGTAATAGATATATCTTATAAAAGTTTGACACATAAATTTATACAAATTTTATTTATAATAGCTTTAATTGAATCCATACCTTCTGAACCATCACTACCTTGCTTAATTTGAAGAGCTGAATTAATTTCTTTATGATATCTTGTAAAAAGTTGCTTTGGCAACTGATTAAATTCTCCAGTTGATACAACTGCATCTCTTGTTATTTCTCAAATATCAGTAGAATCGTAATAATTTTGAGTGGCAAAACTGAAGAATATATTTCAGTTTTCTTCAGTTTGTTGTCGCTTTCCAAAAATTAAATCAATCCAGTAGTTCAATGATTTGGAGAAGCGGTAGTCTTCAATAAACTCCCTTAGTTTCATTCAATAATAAAACGGATTGTTAGATGCCCATGTTGGTAATCTGACGTCAGATACTGTTTTATCATTACAATCTAATCCAAAATATCAAAAGTCCTTATTGATAAACATTTGAGGTAGGTAGTACCATTCTGGAGTTAATTCTGAATTTCATTGAGGAGCGGTAAATACCTTCCTCCATAGTCCAAGAACATCAGAAAGCATTCTATCTGGATGATCTAATTTCCCATTATATTCGATGAATAGAGATGTAAAAGGTTCAATTCTCACTAAATAAGACATTCATATTTGATTATTCATAAAGGAGAACTTTAAATGAAATCTCTTTGATCCATAGGTATTCATTTCAACCTCATCCGGGCCAGCTTCGTATGTATCCTTTGCTTTCAACTCCTTCTCAATGTTAAGCACTCCTATAAAGTAAGATATAATCAAATAAAAAACTTGATAAATTATTTACCTCAATTTTTATGTAAATTTCTGATAAGTCCATTTTCCATAAAATTTTGTTCTTGATTTAATAAATATTCTTTTGATCTTGAAATCTCCTCTTTTGCACTATTAAGCAAATCTGAATTAATATTTGTGATTTCAGTGAACCCATCTCAGCCTCATGGTCCAATCCAAGGAAAAATAGGATATTGTGAAGCATCATTAAAAGACCTGCTTGAGTATTTATTAATAAGCATCATGTAGTCAAATGATGAGATTGCCTGGCATTTCCACTTCTTTTGGTAGTTCATTTTTGCAAAATACTCACTTGAATCAGTTATTCAATTTATGCCTTGTCTTTTAAAAATTGAAATTAAGGCATCTCTTTTTTCTTCTTCGAATAGATTTATAAAATAGCTGACATTATTTGCTTGATCAAATATCTCAATTCCTATTGGTCTTCATAAAAAATTGGTTTCTCTCTTTATAATTTTAAATAATAAATCTTACCACTTCTGCAATATCTTCAAAGTTTATAATAAAATCTTTTCATTCTTTTCTTTGATTAGGTTCAAGGGATTTAAATAAATGGTTACTGTATTTAAAAATGTCTTGGCAGTCTTGAGCTCACCTTCTGAAATAAATAAAACTGGAAAGCCAGTTTTTATCTGATGATGTCAAATCATTATTATCCCTATAAATAGTATAAGATGCATAATTATTTAGCAAAATACCTTATCCTCAAACTGCTATTATTCCGAATAATATAAAATGTTCCATGGTAGGAACCTTGAATGCTAATCAGTTCGCATTCAAACTTCTTTTTGTTTTCTATCATTCTTAAAATGTTATTTATTTTTGGCCACATCAGCTTCTAATTTTACACTGAGAATTTGCATCCATTATTTTGCTGTGTTCAGGCAAACTATATTTTGCTTTCAGTCATTATCATAAAGTATAAAAATTAGTAAATAAATTATTCTTATATTTTAAACTATTTATGACTTAAAGAAATAAGATTCCAAATATTCAGTAGAAATCAAACTTAAATAACATTTTATTGAAAATAAATACTAAAATTTACTTACTAGTTTGGATTATTATTTAAAGAATTAGCTTTTTGATCTGATTGATCATCAGAAATTGATTCTTGAGAAATATCTACTAAAATATCATCTTCACGATTGTTATTCTTCTTATCAAAGAATGATATTCTTAAAAATAAATCAGATATTGCTTTGTTTATTTTGGTGTTGATATCGTTATCTCTGCATGAACTATCAATAATCTCTTGCTTTAAACTCAATGCGAGCAGCATTTCGAGCAAATGGTCTTTAAGGTAAGTATGAGAATAATTCCATTTTCTATATATTTTAGATTCATATATTACCTTGATAAGTAGTCCCAGTCGACAGAGAATATTTGTTTCCTCCCAATGAAGTCTCAAAAGTTTGTTAATTTTGTGAAGACATTCATTAATAGTCAGTCTACTATAACCAACTCACCATTGTATGATTCGTTATTTCGAGGAGCAATTGTTGATGTTGTAATACTACTCTCTCCAATTACTTTGGTAATAGCTGAGTCATCATCCTTACTGTCGTTTTCTAAGGATTTGGGAATTGTTGACAATCTCGAAAAATTTGCATCCATCTATAAAATATTGAAATTCTTTTACTTTAGTTTTATCATTAGATGAATCTAAGTAATAATTCTGAATATCAGAAACTTTATCTTTGTTCGATTCTGTAAATTCAGACTCACTAATATTAATTTGATAATCAATTTTCTTTGTGCTTTGTCAGCTTCTAAATAGTTATAACTAAAATATTACTTTTCATGATCATCACTGAATAAATTTTCATTATTATGAATTTTGAAAGAATCTATATCTTCTGCTTGTTCTGTCAACTTTCTTTTAGAAGTCTGCTTTCTTTTTGGCGAAACAAATTTTGATTTCTCAAAATGCTTCTTTTCCTCTTGTTCATGATTGTAGCTTTCATCAATGATATCAAATTGAGAATTTGTGAAATCATTGGCTTTATGTGCATTTGAAGACTTATCCTCAATAAAATTTAAGTAATTTTGTTTGACTTCCTTATAATCATTTCGAATTTGTTCATAAGAGATCTCATCAAACCAAAAACTAGTTGGATCTCTCATCATCCTTAGCATCCATCAAGAAATCTGCTCAGAATCAAGATTTTGATAGTAGAAAGTTTGTTGAAGTTGCTTAGTCCATTGCTTATCAATTCTCATTGTAATTTCTTTATAATATTTCTCTTCTGTCTCTGGTGTTATAAAATCGTAAGAAAAAAAATTCCGTTCTTTGTGCAAATAATATTTTATACTGTTTCTGTGATATCGATTTATCTTACTAACCATTGAGTTAATTGGTTTATCCATGTTTATAGCCTTGCTAACCATTTCGTATGTTTTATTTTGGAACTATAGAAATAATGGATGAAAGCTCTTTCATAGGGTTTGATATCTTCGAAGGCAGATTTTTAAAACTCTTAATTAAATCATAGTATTTTTCACATTCATCAGATATATTTTGAAGTCGAATATTTTCGTCTTCTGAGTGATCATCTCTTTGCTTAAAATTATTTCTTTTGTCTCATCATTCCTGGACGATAAAATATACAAACTCTTTGCTGAAGTCATGTCCGATAGTTCTTCTGGTATCATCTTCGCATCAGTCTCATAAATTATTTCATAAACATTCAGATATAATAGTAGTAGTCTGAATGACTACTTGATAGGTCCTATATAATTCAAATAAACAACTTACTTCAGATTCTGAGTAACTCGACGACAAGTTCTGAGATAAATTGTGCTCATTATCTGTTCCTTTACTAAATAGATCTCATAAAATTAGACAAATTTCATTCAACAAAATTCCTTTTGCCTTTACTTCATTATGAGCAAGACAGTCTTTATCACAGGTTTTTGTGCTTAAAAGTTGTCACTGTTCTTTGTCAAAGAAAAGACTGTAAATATCATTTGGTATGGACTGCGACTGACAACATCTTGAAAGATAAAATGCATTACAATTTTCATTAGTCTCTATAAAATTGGCTTCGATAAAGCTTCAATTTGAAGATGTGTCAATTTTCTTTCAAAATCATATATCATTAAGTAGTTTGAACATGACTCAAATATTCCGATCACTGCATTCTGGGATTTGATTTAAATCAAACTCTCTTAGTATTGGGGTTTTACTTTCTTCGGCTTCATTTAGTCGAGATGATAAATATGTGAGGAGCTGAGGGGTTGATTTTAATGTCATCTTCAAAACTGTTCCTTTGAACAGCATAAGTATTCATTGGATTAATATTCTCATGATTCCTCCATTTCTCAAGGGAATTAGTTTGAAGTTCTTAATATCTCTTTCTTCTTCGCGATCTCTAATATAGTTATCGATTTCAATAAACTCTAGTCATGGGCCAGAAATATGATAATCAATATTTGATAATTCCTTGAACTGATTAAACTTAGCAACAAACAATTTAATGTTTTCAATTGCCAAATCATGCCATTGATTTTTGCCGAATCACTCGTGTCAATAAATATTCTCCTGCTTGTTTTTATTATTTTCTGACTGATTAAACTCATTTTCAAAGTAAGAAATATCGTTCGTTCTTCTTTTATCTTTAAATGAGATGTTTGAAGCTCAATCTATACTTCATATCTTTTGGACTTCTTCTCCGAGTCCTATTCTTGGATAATCACGAATGATAAAATCGTTAAAAAGATATAGAAGCTCTACAAGCTGACTAAGCTTTGGATTTGTCAGTCAACTTTGAATCTCAAACTCAAGTCTATATTTAATGTAGTTCAGAAGCAAGAGTGGACATTGAAAATTTCAAAAGAACTTGCGCAATTCTGATCTTTCAATACTATTTATAAAATTGAATGCATTTATATCCTCATCTTGATCTTTTGATTTTGGAGATTTACTAAAGTACTTAGTTATCAGTTCATATTGAATTTTGCTTTGTAAAACTGGAAATAGTAATTCTATAAATTTCTGAACTAGCTGTTGATCAATTGTTGAGTATATACTACACACTTCTTCTCAAGTTAGTTTAACTAAAAATGTGTCTTTAAACTGAGCTCTTAGTGCCTTCAGTCATGATATTATATCCAGTTTATTTTCATTAGATTCTTGCTTATCAAATTCAGACTTATTTCCGGAAACTTAAATTAACTTGGCTAAGATTGAGTAATAACTTCCCAACAACATTAGCTATAACTTCTCTTTCGATCCTAAAGTTAGCTTCATTTCTTGTAATATTAAGTCGTAAATACCCTCTATTATGAATCTCGGTTGTATCACTAAGAATTCCGGGATTATCAAGTTCATTTTGAGATTTTAGTAGAATTCGAGTTGAGTGAGTGTTATTTCTCCTCAGTTCTGTGCAAATTTACTACTTGCGTTTCTTTTATTAATGCCGAGTGAGCTTTTGTAAAATTATCCTCTCTTGATTTGATCGTTGAATTGCTCAGCAGTAGATGCAGAATACATCTGTATATACTAGATGTTGTTTCGTATCATCTTTGGTTCAATTTTGCATTAATAATATTCAGAGTCCGATATCATATTTTCAGAACGTCTCTATATAATAGAAAACATTATCCAGTTTTGAATGCTGCAAAAAATTATTGAATTTAAGAAATTACATGTAGTTTAGCTCGTATAGTAGATTATCTTTATTTTGTATATCTTTTGCTGGCCATTCATCTATTTTTATTTCATTTGGATTACTTACCGATGATATATTTAACCGCTGATTCTATTGAGAAAGTCACATATCTCAAAAATTTTCTGACATGCTTTGAATCTAATATCATTAAAATTTAGATAGAGTAATAGACATTTTTTGAAAATGTCTTACCGTTACTTTGTAAAGATACTAATTGAATTCTCTATATTGATATTTAAGAGTTTGGTTAACTTACTGATGACTTCACATAGAAAGGAATACTCTTCTCACTTAGTATCTAAACAAGTAATCAAGGATTTCATACTTGATTTAAAGCCAGAGTATAGGTTAAACATAATTCAAAGATTCTCTGTAAGTTGGTTTTCATTGTTTTTAATGACATCTAAAAATATAAAGCTTCATGGTACCTAGAAGTCCTTCTGTGATCTCGTTATGACATCTTTCATATCCTGTCTCGAGGGGCTTTATATCATCGATTAAGTTTTTGGAAGTGTTACTTTTGAACTTCAACTTTTTATAAATATCAACTAAAAATGAACTGAAGGGCTTACGATTTCTTTGTGAAGTTATAATTATTCGTTTCTCAATGCTGAAGCTCTCGTTTATTTGTTTGAAAAATTCAATGTAAAACAAAAATGGAGGAGACTCAATATACTTAAAGTCTTTTGCTTCAAACTTTGCAATTTCTCCGGAAAGAGAGGCACAACTTTGCTTTGCTCTGGACAAGCTTCGAGGGTTTCTCTTTTCATGAGAGTAAATAGTTTTGAATGTTTTTAAGTAAGTCTGCTGCAAACCTACATTGTACTCTGAATATTTAGGACAACCAGACCCAAAAGAAGAGGCTGATGTACTATTTAGATACTTTGTTAAATATGCCTTGTAGTCAAGATAATTGAATGAAATAAATTGGTTAAAGTAGTTTATTGCTTCATATCAGATTTTTATACCAATTTTTCACGATTTGGTAAATTATTTTCAACAATTATATCGATTAGTGGTAATATTATATTGTTGTTATTTGAAAGACCTAACTCCATAAATAGTTCTGAACTTGATCTCAGAATAATATTATCACCTTCCAAAAACATAGTTTTAAAAGTTTTTGTAAATTGATTTAAGTTTCTTGGATGGAGGGATATTATTCAGTTATTTCGATAAATCTCAAGCTTGTTCAGTATACTTTTGAATAAAGTTAACATAATTATCTTCTCCTTGAACTCCATAGCTAAATAAATTAGATGCTTCTTCTTGGACATCCTCTATCGTTTGCTTCTTTTTCTTTTTAAAAAACCCAAAGAAGCCTTTAC
Source organism: Euplotes aediculatus (assembly GCA_030463445.1). Classification (NCBI taxonomy): domain Eukaryota; phylum Ciliophora; class Spirotrichea; order Euplotida; family Euplotidae; genus Euplotes; species Euplotes aediculatus. The sequence continues at coordinate 8,491 of JAQGFW010004521.1, forward strand.
TTTTCTCTTTTTGAACAATATTTACATATATTTGGAACAGCGAAATATCACCGTGAAAGTACGGAAATAAGTATGCATTAAATTTTGAATCTAGCAGTTTAAATTCATCAATAAATTTAATAATTTTATTTTCTTTTTCCTCCATTCTTTTGCGTTTTGATTTATCAGTGATTTTTGAATATTTATTCTTTAAATTCGAATGAGATCCAATGTCAATTTCCTCAGTCTTTCAGCCAGGAATAGAGATCTATGTAGCATAAAAATATAAAACTTGCCTTTCATTTATTATTTAGTTATCAGTCTAACTTCAAGACATTTGAATTCATTATTTATTGTTGATTCTGGAAAGTTATCTATACATTACTTAGAGTTAATCAAGGCCATCTTTACCCATAATTTGTTCGCTAAATTTGCTGTACTGGTAAACAACTTCTAGAATATGTCTATAGAAGCAAGAGTTAACTTTGCAGAATGTAAATTAAATCAAAATCAAATACAACATTTTTTTCGCATCAATTTACTTACTTTGGTCCATTTTCGATAAAATTAAATTTATATGAACTCTTGTACTGATTTGTTTGAGAGACTCTGAGCAGTAAGTAAAACTCGAGTTTTTCAAGTTTTATAATTCACGGTATTTGATATGAAGATTCTAAATGATTTGTTAAGTATTTGTTACTGGTATCACTAAGTCTGAACAATAGTCTAATTTTGATATCGATATTTTTATCTCCTTTGTACTCCTCTAATTCTTCATTAATATCAATCATATTAATTTTTATCAGCTTCGAAAGATCAGGAATGATTTTATTTTTAGAAGTATTCACTCAAAAATAGCCTAAAGTGTTATCATTTTAAGTTACTTGGATTGAACTTGTTGTTGTCTTTTGAATCTCCGTTCAAAATGTTTTCGAAGATTTTTAAATACTTCTCAAGAAATATTGAGCCTAGCAAATACGTTAAAATAGAAATTATAAGATTAATAAAGTTTGAAATAGATTATTCTCCAAACTTATTGAATATACCTTTTGGAGTATTTTGAGTAAACCCAGAATATTTGCTTAAAATACTGTTTTCTGAAATATTATCAAAATCTGTGTGATTTAAATTTTCCTCTCTTTCTCTTATTGAATAGGCTAATTATATAAAATTATATCAAAATTGTATATATTTTATTAAAGTATAAAAGCATTTTTTACCTTGATTTACAATGATTTTAATATATCTTTTCATGATCTCAGTATCAACATGATAGATCAGGGAATTAGAAAGTCAATTTAAAATTGGGTCTCCAAACTTTTCGATTGCATAAATTTGCTCATTTATCGGATCACTGAATGCATTTTTGATTGAGTTTTTTGTGTTGAATTTTATCAAAAACAAATGTTCAACAAGGTCAGCAAGTCCAGTTGATTTTCCTCAGTAGTACTTGTTAATATTACTTCTTGCTGTAAGTCGTTCTAAAAATTCGAATCTCTTTAAAGAGTCTGAACTTGATCAGTGACTGACCAAGATGTCAAATTCTTTGAGCTTAGTTTGCGATTTCATATAGTTATCCACTCACATTTTTAGTCAATATAAGTAAGCCTCAAAGGCAAAAATATTTGCAATATCAAAAACTGAGGAATTATCTTTATTTTCTGGACCTTTCATTTTGAATTCTAAATCCTTCATCATTTCACAAAGTTGAGCACTGTTTGGAAATATGAATTGCAATATATCTTTAACTTTATTGGATTCGTATTTTGAGTAATCTAATGAAATTCATAGGGTTCAAAGCATGATGTAGAAAATATCTCGAAAGTTCTTATTCCTTTTGTTTAATTTTATTAGTCTCATCAATGACCTGATTGAAGCACTTTCTACAGTTATTGTTTTAGAGAAATTGCTATTTTAATTTAAAGATGAAATCAAGATTCTGAAGCTTACTATTATCTATTTCTTTGTAGAACAGATAAGCATGCTCTTCAAATAAATGTAGATTCCTTCCAATCTGCTCTTTTGTTTGTTGGGTCTTTTGATTTGAACTAAGATATATTCTGCTGTATAGTTCGGCAAGGATATTTTTCGCATCTTTATTTATTTTGCAATCATTCGAAGAATTTTGAGCTGATATCTTTGATTAAGATTTCAGTTGAAATTTCCTAAAAATGAAATCGCATTAGAAAAGTCAGAATTTAATACTAATTCAGTCAAAAGTTTAAGAAAATCTTTAAGTAAATACCAATGCCCATCTATTATTTATTCCTGAATTCATTTGTAATGAAGAAGTTCCAAAGTCTGCTCTTTGATTTTCTGCTTTATTACCTATCTCCATATATACGCAGTTTTATTAAAATATTATTTTATCTATCAATATTAATTAAATCCTTTGGGGTTTTGGGGTTTTGGGGTTTTGGGGTTTTGGGG
>JAQGFW010004531.1:0-17633 GCA_030463445.1 Euplotes aediculatus
TTAAATTGCATTAATAAAAATGTCGAGCAGGACATCAAGCATCAACAGTTCGAGCAGCAGTTCGAGCAGAGGGTCAGCAGGGCCATCTGAATCGAACGACGGAAAGGACGAAGAAAGAAAGTCAGTAGGTTCAAGCCAAACGAGCGGAAGTAAAAGTAGTTCAAGTAGCCAAAGTCATGGTAAAACTAGCGAATTAAAGTCTGGCAAAAGCTTGGAAGACAATAAATCAGGAAATGGAAATGAAGAAAGTAAACTCAATTTCAATATTGAAGTAAATACAGGGCAAAATCAGGTGAGTATTTGTATTTTATTAGTTAATCATCAAAAGGAACAGGAAGATACATGTAAGGAAGATACAGAAAAAGAAGATACAGAAAATAAAGTAAGAAAACAATTTTTAATCAGCATTAAATCGTCAGTTTTAAGAAAATACTTATGAGTTGAGTAAATTAAACAATTGGTTAAACATATTTTTACTTTGATTTGGCTTATTTTTAGTTAGCTTTTATTAAACAGTTTAAAGGGCGTACCAACAGATAAATCTGAGCATATAAAGCAATATCTTTAAGCATTTTAAAATTAAATTGAGTATTTTTATTGGTAATAAGTATTCCAATCTCTCAATCAGATGCTAATTTTAGGTTTTAATTTGGGTTATTTATATTTTACCTCAAGCTTTTTCATATAAAATCGAATACAGATGCGAACTTGAAAAGAAAAACAAAAGATTAATTATGTTCAATCTAAAGATTAAAATTAAAATTAATTTACAAAAAAGATATTATACTAAAATCTTTTGTGCTAGATTTATCTATAGTCACTAAAATTAAGCAATTAATTAAAATAAAATTAGGTGTATTTTGAATAAATTTAAATAAATAGTGATCGTTGTTAATTTTTTGTTTAAATTTCACTCTTCAAGTCATTAAATTTATCTTTTCACTATCTTTAATTTTTCATTATTTATTAGTTGTTGAAATATATTTAAATCTACACAAGTTGCTTACTTTGAGAAGTGTTTTGACTTTAATAATTAATGATTTATTTGTGAGAACTTTAGTCTTTAAACTTTTGAGAATATCTTTTCTCAACCTATTTTACAGTCGATTTAATTTCTAAAAATTTATATATTAAGAAAGAAATAAAAAAATTTAACCTAAAGTTTAATAAACAAAAGATTGATATTAAACTCAATTTAAATGGTTACAATAATATAAATAAAAAATGAATATAAATGAGAGATCGAGCCTTCCCTTTCCTTTTCTCTTCTCCATTCCATATAACGATGCACGATGTAATAAAATGAAATGCTACGATATTCAAGTCTAAAGTTCTTCCTCACTCTTAATAATTTAAATTAACAAAAATGGCAATTAGTTTTTAAAACAGAAATCTCCAGTTAATTTCAACTTTCTTGATATATTATTTTGTTTAAGCCTTCGATTCTTTAACTAGAATTTTGATAAGAAGTGGATCAAATGCATTTTTGAGTCACCAACCGCTTCTCAGTAACCTTCCAGCTAACTAATTGACTTTTTTGACATTCTTAACTCTATTTGTAGACATGTTTTATTAAAAGACTTACAATCTTGATACAATGAAGTTATTATGCTAAATGCAGTTAAATTAATAAAATATTGCGGCCTTTTAAGTATTTGATATCAATTTTAAATTAAAAAAGTAGCATTTGTATGTTACTTAGTAATACTGAAGAGAGAAAATTAATTTCCCGATTTTCATATTAAGAAATTATATCAGATATTGACAGAAGCTATGTAATTTCGTTAATTATTTTTAAACTTTAAGTCCCATTGTGTTTTAAAATATCTTCATAAATATTTAATTCGTGACTTACTTCTTGAGAAAGTTTAATCCAATACATTAAATTGTTTGATTCTGCTTTATCAACAGTTAATTTTCAATTTTACTTCTCTGAGCAATTCTGGTTCTGCTCAAATATTATTGGTTGATCAATCAGAGTCTTTAAACACTCAAAAATAGAAGACAAGTTGCCATCAGTAGCATTGAAGCCTTATCTTTATATCTTCCTCAAAGCTATTAATTGCTTTAATTTAAGAGGGAGAATATTTCAATTTCCTACTTAATAGAAATTAGAGTTTTATGAATAGATATCTCTTTGCAATTTTTGTAAATGTTCAATATTTCTTCATATTTTATTAAGTTTGCAAGCTTTATGCTATTTTGTGATGTTGATTTTACTTAGTTTAATGATCTTTGCTGCTTCAAATGAAATACATTTAATTTATTTGGAGAGTTAAAATCTCTTCACTTTATTTTCAATTTGTAAACTTTTTTCTTTAAAAAATAATTTTTAAAGAAGAATAGTTAATGAAAATAAAGTTAAAATGAAGTGAAAGTATTTATTATTATTGCTTACCACTAAGCTTAAAGAAATTGAGATATTATTTTCTTTCAGAATATCGCTTCTCTTAGTTTTTGATGGAAATTTAGTTAAACCATAAACAAAAATTTACATTTTTTAAACTAATTTAATTAATTAAAACTAAAATTAAATTTGGTTTGATTGGCAAATTTTTATTTAATCTTTCTGATACTTTTATGCATATGTCCACAAAAATTGATTATCTAACAATTTCATTTAATTAGGAGAAGTCAAAGTCCAACAATCAGCAAGATGAGCATATTGTTATTATCGAAACATACAGTAATGGATTCAAAAATCAAAATATTTACTCAAATCCAGATTTAAAGTTAAATCAAAATGAAAACACAAAAAGAAGAAGTTTAAGTCCAAAGTCTAATCATTTTAACTTTGATAACTTAAGTAGAAAACATCTCTGCAGATCAAGTGTAAGTTATAATGGATACTTGTTTACTACTTTATTGGTAAACTTGTATCTGCTTAATATGAATATACTTCAGTATATTTTAAATTAATTACTTTTCTCTGAATGCACATCTGCAGTCAAACTTAAAATGTATTGAAATTACTTTAAACACAAATATGAGAATGCTAATATTAATATTAAATCAACAATTTAGTCTATCTCTTTTAAACATTTTTAATGCAAGAATCAATTTAGTTAACTATAAATGACAAAGTATTTGCAAGCCAAAATAGACTGCTAACTTCAACATCATTTATAATTTCATTTTAATTTTTGATTATGTTATGCTGCAATTGGAGTGATAATAGAGGCTATGAATGATAATTCACTAGCGAAATAATAATTTAATTAAAAGTAAACAAAATGGAGGAGATCATAGGGACCGCTGACGTGGTGGGTGATGCTTAGTTATCTAATAAGGTCGTGCCTACTGGCACAGACTGCCCATCCATCAAGCAGGATCCCAAATAAAGGAATTTAGTTGTTTTCCTCTCCTTACAAAAGATATGAGTGAGCTAAAACTCGACGGATTAACTTATTTCAAACAAAAGGAGTAGATCCATATTGAAGCCAAATTATAGTGTTTTTGTTCAATATATTGTCAAAATTTTACCTCTTGATTTGCATTTTAGATTCTTAGTTTGTTCCAAGAAATATTACAAGCTCATTATCAAGCTTTCAAAAAAACTATTCTAAAAAAAACTATAATATATTTTAATTTTTAAGAATTCTTGAAAGTTTATTGTTTTTTGATTATTTTGAATCAGCCAAAAAATTATAAATGACAAACAGCAACATTTAAACTGATAATATACTTTCTTATGAATAAAATTGCATTCAGTTTAAAGAAATTTGTAAATTATACTACATAACAAGAATTTTATTAATATAGAGTTGGATTAGTAGCATCTGAATTTGCTTTGTTAGTTGTCTGATATTAATTTTATTTATTACATTTGTTATATATGAATAAAATGAAAAGTTTTATTTATTGTATTTTAAATTTCAAAGAACATTAAAGAGTTATTTAAATAAATTAAAAATTTAACTTAAATTTATTTAATGTTTGACTTTTACCTTAATTTTCGAATAAATAATAATTTTTATGTTAAAATTACAATTCTTTATTTTATTTATGCTTCTTCTCAGCTAATTTTATTATATGTTTATCAGCCTTTTGCTTACTTCTAATTTATTTTGAAACAGCAATTAGTCATGATTTTAGGCTTTAATTTTAAATTATTGAGCTATGTATATAATTTCTGGTGAAAGAAAAAATAATATATTTTTAATTTCATGTATTTTTGTATTGCTTCTGTTTTATCTTTTTATGTATCTAATTATTGAGGAAATTTTCTTTTTTTTATCTTTCATTAAAATTTGTACTGACTCTATTCGATGTAAAGGTTCCTATTAGTTTAACTAAAACTAATTTATATTCAAGTGTTTAAATTGATCGATCGCAGATTATATGTGTTTTTTTATTTTAAAGTACCAGTTAATCCAGTTTTGTAATAATCTATCGAGAGTTTTAGATAAATTAATTTACAGTAAGCTAATCTTGATAGTGTTTATGCAAAATAGATAGCCGTCCGTTTACAAAATAAAAAGATACATTCTTGGTCATATTGACTACATTTTGATAAACTTAATATTTAAAATTTATTCTGCGTGACTTTATTCCTAAATATTTGTTTTTATAACTCAAAGGCCAAGAATAATTCAATTTTTATTTAATGCAAACTTTAAAAAATCTTTAATTTAGTTTTGTTGATCTATAATTCTAAATAGAAGCGAAGCACGAGTCAGACAATATCATACGAATGGATAAGCTTGGAGAAATTTACAAATCAGTTGAAACAGTAAGCCAACTTTACTTATTTGTTCATACAGGAAAGGAAGAATGGTTTCATCAGAAACATCATCTATTTTAAAATAATTTCGGTAATAATTAAATGATAAATTATTAATTGATCAAGTTAAATATATTAAGTCTGTCATTTAAAGTCGATTTGTTTAATATAATCATTACAAAGTTTTATTTTCAATTTATACTCACAACTTGACTATAGGCTTAAGTAAGTCAAGATAAAGAACAAACACAGTTACTGGATTGAAACAGAGCACAATATTTATTTGAACTATTTTGATTTGATTTTTAATTTATATTTATTTTGTATATTTAGTAAAGTATTTAAATTTACTTAATTGGAGACTTAATTCTTAATTAACAAGTACTTTTGAACAGTAAATAATTACATAATTTTAACGATATTTTTGAATGATGCTCACAAATTGTTTTAGTTTCTCAAGACGGAGATAATCGAAAAGTAAATGCAGGGGGATACATATCTTCATCATCTGCAAATTCAGTTGAGACTATGCGCTTATTTAATGACAGCAATTGGAATAAATCAAATAATAATGACTCAGAGTCAATTGAAAATGATAAACACAAAGAAACTGATTCTGACAAAGAATACAAGACTAGAAGATATATAAAGAAAAAAGATACAATAGAAGAAAAACCAGTAGTAAAATCAAAGAAAAACAATCCATTTACGTATCAACTGAAGAAAAAGTTTAAAGAGGACTCAGTGCAACCTCCAAACTTAAGAGGAGAAATAGAACACAAAAATGCAATTGAAAAAGCATGCAAAATAGATAAAATTTCATACACATTTGACTTGGAAGATAAGCTTGTTTGTAATAAAATTGAGAACCTTGATACAAATGGTAATAATTTCAAATTACTTTGCATCGTAAATTTATCTGCCTCGTTCCTCTTAATGATAGATATTTATAAAGAAAAATTGAGATGAAAGTAAACAAAGAAACTAGCTACGTCTTCAAAACATAATTTATGAAAATAAAATATGTCAAAATATCAAATTCTGCTAAAGCTTTATAATAAATTAAGTTTAAAGCTCTAAAAAGAATGTGATAAGGAGACAGCTGAATCATAAAATAAAAGCTTTCAAAATATTATTTAGACTTTTAATTTTTATGGGCTTTAGTATTAAGTCTAAAAATACTGAATTATTAAATATTTTAATGTGAGGATTTGCAAAAAGTATATGGAAATATTATTTTAAAGTATCTTCTTATATTAATTAAAAAGAAAAATTAGATTTATTTAAAATGATTAATAATATACAAAAGACTAATTTACTCGAAAATATGATTAACTTATTAAAAATAAAGTTTACAATAATAGTTTAGCTTTTATTGATATATACTCGCAATGATAATGAACATAAAAGTTCAAATTATTCTTTAGTCTTTATTAACATAAAGCTTTGATTTGCTTTTATTAAATAGTTTTAGTTTTTTATTACAATTCTTTTATTATTTCTGTTTTCCTACAAGTATTTTCAAGCAAAACCAGTAATAGAAATCAACTTCACTTGAACATACTTGTATTAATTAATCAAAACGATAAGTTTATTAAAAGTCTTATTTTTTAAGAAATTAAATGTTTGAATTTTTCTAAATATTCTCCAATTTTAGAAATATCTAGTAGTTGAGCTTATTTAAATTCATTTAATTGATTTAAATTTTCATTAAACATCAATTATTTATTTGTGAAATTATATCTTTTGCAATAGAAAATTAAAATTAACAAGACCTAAGTCTTTAGCTAATTTTCATTTAGTTACCAATCAAATGATCAATCCTGATATAATCCGAATTGAACAAAATTTAAACGAACTTAATTTTGACGAGAGAGAAAAAGCAATAGACGCTTACTCCAGAGTTGTTGCCAAATTTCAGGATTGAATGTTTAAACTTTATTACAAAAGAAGACACATTAAATTAGATCCAAATAGTAAGCCAAATGAAGATGAACAGACGATCATCGACTTTGTGTACGTCTACAGCCAAATATTCCCTTCGATGTACTTCTACCAGATCAAAAACCTGCCGTGTCTCCAAGGGTTCGACCTGATATCACTTTTGGTGACGGACTTCAAGTATTTGGGCTTTGCATTTGACAGTTTGCCAATCGTGTACCAAACTGTCTTCGAGAAAATCGAAATCTGACTGGTCTGGTACGACGGCAAACTTAAACAGAAACTCGAAGAGTTTTACAAAAGCAATATGAAACTGCTGCAACTGAACTCAGAGTATTTGAAATTGAACATCTTGCCAATCTCGCTGCTCGAAAGTGAAGATTTCTCGAACGTCGTTAAGAACAGCGACAAGATCAGAGTGCTTGCTAAAAACGAAGGCTGGGACCTTGAAAATATTGAGAATAAAGTCAAAAGATCTTTCCCTTTGAAGGAGTTTTTTCAAATTATAAATGGAAAGATTTATATGAGATTTTATAGTTTGAAACTAATCGATAAAAATCAAGAGGATACTCATAGAAATAATGACCTAGACATAAATAGTGAGAATGCAAATAATGACAAAAGTACGCCAATTTTATTTTAAAGTATAAAAGATTTAAAATTTCAAACTATTAAATGCTTTAAAATTAATAAATTAAAATTTAAATATTTAGATTAGAATTATAGATGACTGATAGTTTGATAATCTTTGATGATTAATTTTAGTTGCATAAAGTTTACTAAGTTTAAAGTTATTGAAAAAATTAAAAACTTAATGAAGTTAAATTTGATTAATTATGGTGATAATTTACTTATAAGATAGCTGATTATTTTGTATAAAATTTCAGTAATAATTAATAGTGTTTTATTTGATTAAAAAGATAAAACAGTTAAATATTATTAATGACAAAATAAAATTTTTGCTATAAAATATACTAGTTACTGATAAAAGATATTTGTTGGCAATGGTAAATTATTTTACTCAGTTTGTTTAGTGAAAGATAATTCCTAATAAATTTACAGAAGAAGTTTTAAAGGCAATAAAAATATTAATGTGAACTCATGGAAAACCAGTAATACTTTAGATTTATAATGGAGGAGAGCTTGTTAATCATTTACTTAGAACTTATTTATCACTAATAAGAATAAAGCATATTAGAGGAAGAACCTATCACCTTCAACGCCAGTGGTCTGTTGAAGTTCTAAGCAAAACGAATCAAAATTCAATCTATTTATTAAGTAAAATGAAAGGCCATAGTTTTTATTTAGAAGATACTATCATAAATTTCTTATTATTATAAAATGATAGAAAAACTTTTGCTTCTAAAATTGCAGTTATAAACCCATGAAATAAAGTTTCAATGTGAAAATGCTAGAAACTATAATAAAAAGAACACTATAAAAAAGGTGACAAACGAAGGCTATAATCTATAAGAAAAATAAAATAATTAGTACATCAAACAACATAGAAATGGTAGGAAAATATGAAATCATATTGGATATATTAAACTAGGCATTAAGAAGAAGGGAGATTTAAAGGAGTATATCAAAGTAAAAGATAAATTGATAGAAGAGAGATTGCACTCTTTTAAATCTAAAATAATTAGCAAATATTCAGGAAAGCATATTTTACAGAAAAAATGTTGTATGGATAATATATAAAAATGCAGTTAAATAAATTCTTATAGTCTTAAAAAACTTTTTTATTAGGAGATAAATTTTACGAAGGATAGGAAATATTTCTACTAATCCAAATATTTCCACCTCTTCACTCTAAGAGTGGAGATATCGTATGAAAATTCTTTTATTTGTGGCCTTTAGTATATTAAGTACTTTACTTTTCTGTGTTATGAATTAGTTGACTGTAGTGTTCATTATCCCGTTGAAAAGAGTAACTTATTTATCTGCAAAATTATTCTCAACCACTAATTGAAATTTCTCCTGAGTTAAAAGATGAAAAACTATTATTTATTTGGAACAGACTACTGAGTCCTATCAGCTCTAATTATCGTATAGGATTATTTTTTGGCCTTATTTAAAAGATCTCAATAATCTTTGGCCTTGAGGATTTTTGTGTGGAAAATATCATCATTTTTCTAAACTCATAACAATACGATGAATCATTAAAAAGAAATTTATATACTCACTTAAAGATATAATTATTGTCATCTGTTAACTCAACCTTATTATCAATGTCTAAAATCTAGATATTAAACTTAGTAGCATTATCTTCTTAGTCAGATCAATCGAATAGATAAATATTACGGTAAAGCTCCTTGCACAAAAAGGAATGTACTCATATTTTAATTACTAATTACTTTTTATTCTATTTTAAATATCACAGCAAGTTTATTATTACTAACCTTTGAGACCCTCAATTTTCTCCAAATTTTTCTGATGATATTCAGGGTGCCAAGGAGGGAGCTTTGATTATATGTAACAAATATAAATACTAAGCTTTCTGTTTAATATATAACTGTGGTTGTTTGCAAATTTAAATACAGTATATATCTTCACGCAGTTTAATTAGATTAAAGCAAAATGGATTTTGTTGTTTTTATGCTCATTCAATTTAGACTTAATAGACAGACTTAAACATGATATTAAAAAGTGAAACAAAATTCTTCAAAACTACACGGGATTTGAAATTAATAAAATTGAAAGCAGAGGGACTCTGAATTGGTCTTTGAATCTTTTTGATTGACAGTACCAATGGAGATTTCTACAAGAATTAAATATCGACAGCTTTAAAAATATAAGTTTATATCGTAAATTTGAGATTTCGGACATGGATGATTCAGAAGCAATATCCAAATACATGCCAAATAAAAAGAAAAAGAAAGAACAACCGAATTTAAAATTTGAAAATGATGACAAAGATAAACTACCGAATAATCAAGTTGATATTGTCCATAGTCAATTTAGAATAATGTTTCAGTACAAGGTAATAAATTAAACTACTATGCTCTTTATTGCACAGTGAAGCATTTAAGCTTAATTTTATTATACTTTTAACCAAGTTGTTTGTTATAATATGAAAATCAATTTATTTAAAAGAAAATGCTTTATATAGTTTTAAAATGATCTATCTGATTGAATTATTTAAATAAATGTTCAACAATCAAATATATTAAAAACAATAAAAATATAATTTAATGTTAGTTTAAGAACATAGCTGTTTATTTTCACCTATTTATTATTCAGATTAGTTGAGCATATATTTAAATATTAACTTTATTTAATTTTACACAAATTTTTAAAACTTGGAGGGCATTTGTAAACTCTTATTTGGCCTCTTCATTATCAACTTTGATATTTGTCTGTTCTAACATAAGATTTCCATACTCCTTCAGAGGAGTGGATGAGTTTATGTTTGATTTTTTTAATTATAATCAAAACCTCCTCATAAACTATGCTCCAAATGCATTTTCATTGGTCTTTCTGTTGCTCATCTGGCAATTTCTCTGATAATTTGATCATTTAAAATTATCCAGTAAATTCTCTAGATTTATCAAGTTGTGAAATACTATCAATTTCAATTTGAATTGTGAAGGAAAGGATGCAAGTTTAACTCATAATAAAGTTTCTCGTTTTCATATTTTTTATTGTTGTCATTTTTGAAAGTGCTTTTTGTACTGTATCTCATCTTAATTTTTCACTAAGCTGTAAACTATCTTATTAATTATGGATAAGATTGTTGGTGCTTCTGTTCAAAACGAGTACCTGAAAGGAAATTCAGCTTGCTTAAAAATTAACTCCAGCTCTTTAAAGTATTTATATTTTTTAATCTCTAATCTAAATTGCTGACTTAATAATGAATTATCACAAGGTAACTACAATACCTCATGACCGATTCATGAAAGTCCATTCAGCAACTCATCTTCTTTATCTTTGGCATCTGTTTTCCATTTATGTTTAACTTAAGTTTTAGATTCAACTAGCATTTTTATCAATTCTTGTGAATGCTAACTCAATTTGCTAATTGATTTCTGGAGACTCTAAATTGACAGTTGCTTTATGGTGTGAGTTATGTATGGAGTAATTTGCAATCCTAATTTTGTGCGCAACCATGCTATAGGCCTTTATGTGTTTAAACATGATTGCTACAGATTATGCAATACTGATGCGATTTTGCATCGACTAAATTGTATAAAATGAATGAATAGAAGAATTAGTCGAGGCAAACCTTCAAATTAGTGTCATTCAAAATTGAATTTATTTTTAATTTTTGCTAAAAGTATAAATATTAAAAAACTTTTGTTTATTCCCTCCTCGTGAATATGGCAAAATATTGGTCTTTTGATGAGGAATATAAAGTTCAAATAAAATAGCTGTAAAACTAAGTTACATTTTTTTAATATAGAATTTCGAATGTGATGAAGAAGAGCAAAAAACATATTTTGATAACTGAATAAAAGCAATTGATTTATCAGATGATTTCAAAGATAACCAAAATTTTGATTCTAAAAATTTGTACTTTGATTCTGAAGATAAATTTAAGCAATTTATCTATTTCTGAAATACAAACTTGATTCCGGTTGAATGTTGATGGTGTTCAAATTTGAATTTCCCAGAAATTAGATGAAGAATTTTATCACTTGTTCATAACCAGAAAGAATGAACTGAGGCTGACAATATTCTAAGAGATCTGCCAAAAATAATGCCATCGTTTAAACTGAGTAAAAAGCAAATTCAAATCAACACTATCGAGGAACTAAAGCTTTTGGAAGCAGTTTCAGTGGACTTAGAAAAAGTATACTTCACGGTACTTAGTTTTAATAACTGTTAAAGGGACCGAAGAGGTGCTATGATGACATCACAGAGTATTCTGTCAATGGAAAGAAGCAAGGTAAAGTCGTAAAAATTTATTGTCATACTGTTTTCGACGTTGTTTAATCTCTCCCCTAAACGATAGACATTCCTCTAAATTCGTAAGGGACTCGACAAAAATTATTTTTATTTTAAACAAATGGACGATTCTTCGCGAAGAATTGATAATGAATTTAATTTTGAGTCATGTTAATTTTTAAGGTTTATTATTAATAATATAAGAACCATTAGTGCATATTAATTGAGGTAAAGAATATCACATTAAAATTATTGAATCTAAAAGGAATGAAGTTAATCACACATGTCTCCTTTAATTTATTAAAAATTTTATCTTCAAAATCTTCTTTCTTAATATGCAGAATCAAACCTATTTTAATTGAATCTCTCAGTATTGCATAAAGTCGTATTCAGCTTTTCAAAGTCTATTTTAGATTTCTAACAGATAATGAAAATCTGACGACCATTCGTGAATTTATAGGAGATTTTACATGAAAAGTAATTGAATTTTTATTTATCTTCTTCAGAATTCCGACAAGACTTTGAAAAGCAGTCTTCGATTAAAATATTCAATGCTCAACAATGTTAATAATTTTTATTTTAAGTGAAATATTTTTATACGATCCTTGATTTTTGTGTGTGATTGTTTAAATATAATTACCGTAAATTCAATTATTTAGTTCCTTCATTAACAACTTAGTTTTATGAAAATTTGGATGGTAACTAAAAATGAGAAGTCAATATTAAAAAAACTTAATTAATAAATGTTTCTAAAGTCAATATAGTTCTATGAAATATATATTCAAGATTAAACCCTCAAAAACAGTGTTCATTTAAAATGTATTTTAAAGATATTTTAATAAAGAAATGTTTTTCTTCTAAATAATTTATGGTGATAGCTTTATTCTAAATGTCTAAAATTGTTTGTTTATCAAGTTTTTAAATATCATAGGAAGGAACTGGGAAGGATTTATGGTTATTGAATTCATGTCTAAACTGTATCCTGGCCACCCTACCAGTCCAATTTTATTTATCAAGTAGAACATTAATAATTATGAGCATGTACCCTCGACACTCACTATTGGAGATATATTATTGACTTATGATGGAGGCAACGTTGGGTATGTGGAGATAGTTGATAAAGATTACATTACATAGTGGAAGCAAATATAGAAATAAAGGTTTTTTATTTTCTTTTGCTTAAAAGTTAACTTCCTATAGGCTTGAATAAAATAGTTATGGAATTTTATCTTTTGAGCAAAAGATAATTAAAAAAACTATAATATATTTCCTTCTTTGCTACATCTTCTTTATTAACTGTCTGCACATACCTTACTTTTCTTCCACCACAAAATAATATTTTTTATTTGACTTATTTGCGTGGAGCCTTAATTAATATTATTCATAATTAAAACAAAATAATAATTAAACTCAAAATGAAATTGTAATCAAATTAAGCATTTTAATTTTGGCGTTATAATCAAAAAACTAATTCACTGAATTATAAGCAAATCTTAACTATAAAATGGTTTGCTTGACTTTTGATTTAAATCATAATCTGAAGAAAATATGAGAAAATTTGTAAAGTATATCACACTAAATAGACATAAAATTAAAATAAAAATATAATCTATAAATCACGTATTAAAATGTAAATCAAAATGAAGAGAAATTATACTTCCGAATCAATGAATGTTAAACTATTCAATTCATCATTATTTGCTTGGCTTAAAGAAGCTTGGGTAGTGAAAATAATATGTTAAAAATATAAAACTAATGCTTATTCTAAACACAAATACTTTTGATTAAGAGAATAAGGCATATTTAATAGAAAATTTGAATTAGAAAATAAGCATTAAGTAAAATTAATAATGCCTCTGTAAAAATTAATAGAGTACTTGTTTTTAAATGGGTTCGATAGACTAAACAATCACAATTAAAATATTCAATGTCAAGAAATTTGGCATATGGTTGAGGATAACCTTCATCTAAAAGGGCAAATGATGCTGATTAAATAAGGTTAAGGAGTCAATCTTGGGTATTAAGAAAGTTTAATAAAAATATATACTTCTGTAGAATCAAACAATTAATAAATTTAGCATAGCTTCTACATTAAATTATTTCTATAATTTTAATGGAAGCAAAAGAGGAGATAGTGAAGAAAGTCTTTTTCATTTTATAAGGCTCAAGTAGAAATTCTTTCTCGGCTATAATAAAGAGTAAAAAAGCATCTAAATTGCATTAAATATATTTTTCAATGTCCTTGATGGCAGAGAGGTTATTCACATTTTCTTTCATTTTTCCTTCATTAATTTTTATGTAATATATTAAGTGTGATCAATATTTTGAATTAAGATAAAAATAGCACTATAAAAATATTTAATACATAGTTTAAGCTATTTAAGATGAAGTTTAAGTAGTTATTACTAAAGCTATGATACTAACACATTCAATTGTAAAATTAGATCTATAAATAATTTCTTATCATGAATAATTTTGACATACAAACTACACACTGCCAGACTTGATGGACGTTTTTTTGTTTTTAATAAAACTGTTTTCTTTATTATACGTTCATTTGAATACTAACCTTCTAAAGATTTTAAAAAATAATTATTGAATCATAGAAATTCTGTAATATATAAAGTTTTATAGCTCAATATTAAATATTCTCTTTAATTTTTTTAATTTAGAATAAAAAGATTCGATGAAATAATTCATTATGATTAAACTTCTCTTTTTGCTTTGGAGATGCAAAGAGACTGGTATTAAAGCTAAATTTTAAAGCTTTTCATAATATAAATTTTGTCTATTTAATAAATTACTTATGCTTTTTGTGAATCGATTTTTATGAATAAATACATGAGAATAGAAATATTTCATATGTTAAATCAGTTTCTATTTCTTAAAGTTAGCGAATACTTGAGATATAAATCTTCGTTAATAGCTACTAATAAAAAAATTAACTTATTAAAATAATTATGGATAATTTTATTAATAAATTTTAGCAAAGTACATATAATATGTTCTCACATGTACCCCTGTGAATTCACTTTCAGAGGTATATGTTGGAACAAAAATTCGTAAATAAAAAAATATTTTAAAACTTCAAAGTTAAAGAAAATAGATTATTTTTGAAAATAGAAATACTTTATATTTTATTAGCATATATAGATCTTTAAGTTTTACTTAAATTTATTATTAAACAAATTATTTTAGAAATTAAAAAGTCAAAATAATAAAACCCATTTATTTGATTTGAATAATTGAGCTTATAGAAATATTTTTATAAAGATAATTTAAATATTAAAAGTAAAAATTTAGGAATATTAATGTATTTATATTTATAAGATTTTATAATTTTAAATTAAATCAATAAAAATTAAACGTTTATTACAAGATCTGTATTATTCAGTTAATTTTTTATTAAAAAAATTAATCAATATACAGATTTTGACAAATTTAATAATTGATTTTATAATTTTTAAGATTTATTTATTATTGTTGCTAACTTTTTTATATTAAAGCTTTTAATACTTAAATTTATCATTTTATTGATAAAGATTAATTAAAATTTTATCCATGAATCCAATAGTTATGAAATCTGATAAATTAATTTTAATCGTTTAAATTATCTCATCTTATGACTAAACTTCAACTATAGCAGTTCCAAACATGAACATGTTTTTCAACCATTACATCTTAAAAATATCTTTAGAATATTACAATCCGATTTCAGCAATATACACAATTTTTAACTGAGACAGTGCCTGATTTCGGGTGGAGTATCCTGACGACATCCAGATACAATTCACCGAGGTATTCAGAAAGGCGATAGTAGATATTGCAAAAAGTAAAACCTTATATACAATTAGGCCTATTATTACTGCAATTTGCTTTGATCAAATTAAAAAATTTTAGACAATAAAAAAAATTACGGCAGAATTTCAGTTAAAGCTAACGATTATATCAAATACGGTTTGAATAAACTTTCAAACATTAAGTCAAAGCAAATGAAAAGTTACTTCTTTAAGTATTTAAAACGCATGATGAAAAATCTCAATACTAACTATGCCATCAAAGACGAGATTCAAATTATTGCAAACGGAATGGAGTTTATCCTTAATCTGCTTTACCCAATCGCCTGCCTATTAGTTGATAGACTCGGCATATGATATCAAAGTCCCGGCTACTCAATTGCTGGTTGTGACAGGTTAGTTAGCAGAGTACCATTTAAAGATATTGCAGCTTCATTGTGAACAAATGAGAAGATCAAGAGTTTAATTGAAAAGCTTCAAACATATTTACCTGGATACGATTGAAAGATACCAAAGGTTATAGTTGAGTACAGAGAAGGAAACTATGATCAGAAGCTCAAAACATATGCTCAAGATAATATTAGTAAATTTTATAGTTTATTTTAGCAAATTATTTTAATTTGTACTGATATAATGATTTTAGTATCCTGTGAAGTTTACCCATGCCTAAACGAATTCAGAGAATTTCTAAACTTTGACATTTTCGACAAAGACCATTATAGCGTCGACGAGTCGAATAACAGCTTTACTCTCACAAACTGCTGGTAAGTTTGCTGCTTCTAGTAAAATAGGATGATTCAGGGGCTCGGCACATTGAGAATGCTTTCTGATATCAGTCAGGATAGAGTTCTCGAAGGTTTCAAATTCACTCAGTTTGAGAATCTTGAGGAGGCTGACGATAAAGGAAAGTTTTATCAAAAAATACAAAAAGAAAATCCCGAAGAAAAGATTGCTATAACACAATTAAATAAATACTTTTTATATCTTATCGAAAATGTAAGTAAAATTTAAATTTAATGATCATATTTTATGAAGTAATTATAAAATAATCGAAAAAATTAATTGCATTAAATATTATTGAGATTTTGCTCATATAGACAAGATTAGGTCGTATCACAGAAAGTGACAAAAAGTATATAAATAAGACACTAAAAAATTGAAAATTGTACAAATTGAAAAATCTTTCCACATTTATCGCCTTCAACTCAATAAAATATTTTTATTACATAATTTGTGAAAAGGGAAAAGAGCAACCTAAATTTGGTAAGATATTACATGATAAAAGAATTGATCCGAGAGTTTATATTGGAATTATTATAAAAATAAATGGGGAGAGGGAGGAATCGAGCCATCATCCGAAGTTTTATTCTAATGGATCTTGAGTAGGAACAACAGATATAATAATAGGAGTCGGATTATTTATCCAATTCTATGATCGGACCATTTGCTCGTTTATAAAGAAGACATATAACGAAAAGTATATGTTTATTTCATTATTAAAATTCAATTTGATAGTAAATTTCGTTCTACTTCTTGAAATGGATTTCAAGTAATATTAAACTCTCAGACTGTGATATTATGACCAAACATATTTAAGTTGAGCTCATCCTTCATTGGAAACTCAACTGCTATCCAAGAAATGCTCAAGATAGTAGCAGAACAATTCGCAGCTATGTTTAGTTTAATAATTAAATAATAATTTGCTTATTTATCGAAGAATTTTATAAAGATTCTTTGTAATAAAATTAATTATAAGTGGTGTTTAAATTTAAGTTAGTTATATTGATATGCAAATTAGCTTTAACCAAAAGTAAAGTAATCTAAATACAGATGTGTGCAATTACGAACTCAAAGAGATAGATATGGGGTTAACCATAATGTTAGAGATAGATCAAGCACACAAAATAATCCACAGCAGATCCTACTCTGATGTTTTATTTTCAATTGCAGAGGCCTACAATTATACTCTGTAAGTTATTTATCTTTTTAAAATTTAAATTTTACTATCTTTTCAGTTTCTATTAATGCATCCTAATTTTTTTTGCTTTTCAAAAATTTATAATAAAATTAATAAGAGTTCCAAAATCTGAGGACAAATTATTGATAATATGCAAAAGACTAAAATTAAAATCGGAAATCGAGGATAGCAGCTATAAATACGGATCAATCAAGTCTAAATTCTTCCTCCCTGGATTCCTGCCTATCTACGCATCAATTCCCGACTCATTTAAAGAAGTATTCGAAGACGACTACCAAAACATGAAAGACAATACTTTTTGGCTTGC